>JABUQX010091020.1:15000-25770 GCA_015478945.1 Trachelipus rathkii
GTAATGAGGAGGTGAGGGTGAATGTGTGTGGGTTTGATGGTGCAAGAAGGAATAAGTATTTTGGGGATGAGTTCATTAACGTAAGGAGAGAGTAAGGGTACGAGTGTAGAAGGTTGAAAGAATGGTAAATATACAAGATGGTATAGATGAAATTGTACGGCTGAAAGATGATCAAGAATGGAGGTGAGAAATGAATAATTGATTGGAGATTTGAAAGTGTGTAACCAAAATGTTTATATGGAGGGTATAGTTCCAAGGGATTGAAGGAGAGCATTAATAGTATCCTTATATTATAAGGGTAAGGGAGATAAAGGGAACTGCTAGGCACATTTTATAGGACGAATTAAGTTTTATTGACATGTTGTTAGGGAAGATATATGCTGCTATTTTGGTCGAAAGAGTGTGACGAGTGACTGAAGTATTGATTGTTAAAGAGCAAGGTACGTTTAGGAGTGGTAGATTATGTGTTGGATGAAGATCTTACATTGAAACAAGAACATGAATTGAGTAATATATGAGGGCAGAAGAAGAATAAATTTTATTTAGGTTTTCATGGACAATTTGACGACAGGCGTGATAGATAGGATTAAATAGGATCGGATACGCTTCTATGGCTAGGTGGCGTTAGTGATATATGGTGTTGGTGGTAGGCTTCATAGAATGGATCAAAACGTATGTATGACGAATAGTGAAGCGTTGTGTATAAGACATAAATGGTGTTCGAAAGTGAATTGGTTTAACTATTAATATAGCAGAGTGAGGCAGTAATGTGTTATGTCTCCTTGGTTATTCAACTTTATATATAGGATGGGGTTATGAAAGAAATAGAGGTAGGGGTGGGCAGGAATGGTGATTTAAAATGATGGAGAAATGGAAGAGAGTGGAGTGGTTTCCCTACCTTATTATTGAGGATGGACTTTGGTTTTTTGGTGTGGTGAACTCTGAAGAGAGTTTTGAAGAGGATTGTAGAGAGATTTTGCAAGGGTGTATAAAAGGAGATTTTTTGAAGGTAAACGTAAATATCGTTCTCGGGCTAAGCCCCCAACTTTTTACCCCCCGTAAAAATGGACATAAAATTCGGAATTTCAAGCCGATTTTGACCCATCTATAAACACCAAACTATAGCTTTGGTTTTACCTCTTAAAACGGTCGTATTCCCCAGTGTTTTTTGCTGTGTCTGTTAGTCAAATATTGTTTTTGAGTATTTTTCAATTTTTTGTAAAATTAGGTTTTGACATTTGTCGAAACCTCGCTCCTAAACTACTTTTTTCGGAACATGGACTTCCAAACTTAAAAAATACAAAGACTTGGACTATTATCTAAAAAGTGTAGCAAGGGGAATTTTGATATTTGACCTCATATCTGAGGCATTGGTCGCTTTTCAAAACCTACTATTTTTGGGTTTTGAAATAGGAAAAATATTGGGATATTTTTTTTTGTTTTTGGTTTATACCCGATCTGCATGAAATTTTCAGGACATTTGTAGTCCGGAGTGGGAGATGCAACATTTCTTACTAGATAATTTTCTTTGTGTATATGCGCCCGTAGTTTGGGATTTTTTCTTGGAAACAAAATTTTTCAAAAAAAATTTTATTGAAAAGCGTACTGTAAAGATCTGATTTTCTTGCTGTACAAGAGCAATAGTCTAAGTAAAAAGATGTACCTCGCCCCGGACTATACAAAGCCCTGAAAATTTGATGTTGATCGATAAGTAGAAAAAAATTTATTGGAAGATTTACATTTTAGCTGTACAATTATTGGCTTAGAAAAAGTCATAACTCTCGGGTGAAAACAATCTATTTTCTACTTATCCGATCAACATGAATTTTCAGGGCTTTGTGATAGTCGGGGCGTAGATAACATCTTATTTTTACGTTAGATCAATTATTTGTTGTATACCTCAAAAGAAATTTTTTAAAAACATTCCAAAAACTTTTTTTTTGAAATTTGTTTCCAAGAAAAATCCCAAACTACTGCATATACAAAGAAATTATCTAAGTAAGAATTGTGCATCTCGCTTCCGACTAAACAAATGTCCTGAAAATTCATGCAGATCGTGATACAAACACAGAAAAAAATACTCCCAATTTTTCAAATTTCAAAACTCTCAAAAATAGTTAGGTTTTCATGAAAAATCGACTAATTGCTCAGATATGGGGTCAAATATCAAAATTCTCGCCTGCTACAACTTTATTAGTATAAATAGTCGCCATCTCTTTTGCTACTTATTAAACAGTTTGAAGAAGTCATTTCGAAAAGAGTAGTTTACAGGGAGGAAGTTATCAGAGACCAAATGTTCCAAAAACCTAAGATTATTCAATGAGAGAGAATCTTGAAAATACCAAAACAATGGAAAAATCAACAAACTGGCACATGACGAACTTTTAGAGGTCAAAAAGAAGCTACATGTTTTGGGGTTGTTTATGAGGGTCAAAACAATCAAGAGCTGAACAATTTTGTTCGACATTTTAATGTCCATCATTTTAAGTGGGGGGTGAAAATTGGTCTCAGCCCGAAGCAAAAATTGGACCCTCCCCTTAAAGTAAACGTAGCTAAGAGTAAGGTTATGGTTGTGAGTGAGTGACACGTCCCTGCTCGTGTGAATGTTATGTTAGATAGTGACCAGCTGGAACAAGTTTAATCACTAAATATTACTTAAATATAATCATGTTGAAACTAAGATAGACAATGTATTAGGAAAGATAGATGAATGTTACAGAAAGACGTGACGCGGTTGCAATTAAACCGATTGGTGATGTAAAGGAGAACTAACGTCTTAGGGGTCGTACATGAGGTTATGTTGTTACCTGTATTAATGTAAAGTAGTGAGGCTATGGGGTCTGGAATAAGAGGTATAGATTTTCTAAAAGTTACATTATGATGCTCACAGATGGATCAAAAAACGAGTAGTTGGATTACTTTGCCTTTAAACTCTACAATTGATAAAATGAGGAATGAACATATTAGAGAAGTTTCGTGTGGTGTGGAAGAAAGGGATAAATGGAGGAGAATAAATGAAAGTAACAGTTGAGATTGTTTGAGTAATCATTGTTGGAAAGGATGGATGCTAGTACGGATTTAGTTAACGGCGATGTAATATGTTGTGTGTGTAGTGTTTGAGGAATTCGACTCACTCGGCTGGGGATACCGAAGAAAAAAGATGGATTTGAGTCAGATATAAAGGAATTGCCATAAGAGAAGAAAATATTTGAGTTATGGCATAAGGTGTGATTTAAAAGAAAGTGGTATAGTTGAAGTGAAATGGCGGGACGTTTTGGGAAGGGGTTATGGTTGTGGCGCCATATGGGACCAATGGGATGAACCGCCACAATATACCTGATGAGATGCCATAGATAATAAATATTGCCATATTGTAGGGTCCGTCGTGGTCCCTATGAAGCTCATAGGGTGGGAATTTATTCTGACTAGCGATGAGTTACTTACTAGTAAGGTATAAAGGGGGCACGTGTAGAGATGGTGTTTTTCTTTTTCCGCTGAGTGTCATATTTCTATCAAATTACTTTTATCTGTTCCGTGTAGCAAGTCACGCACGGGTAACAAGAAAGCTGTGATAATAAATATAGATGATTGTAATATGATGATGATGAAATGATGATGATGAATGATGATTGAAGATAAAGAGGATGTTAGCATGATAAATATGATGATGATGATGTGATATATATGTATTCATTATAATATATAAATATATATATATTATAATATATATATATTAAATATATATATTACTATAATATATAATATTATATATATAATTTAATATATATATTATATTAATTAATATATATATATATATATTATATTATATATTATATATAATATATATATATATATATATTATACATATTATTATAGATAATATATAATATAGTTAATATATCAGTGGCGACTCCAGTAACTTTTTTACTACTCGTGCTCTCTCTCTCTCTCTCTCTCTCTATTCATTCATCTACTCATCTCTCATCTCATCTCTCTTCTACATCTCTCTCTATATATATTATTATAATATATATAAATAACTATATTATAATTTATAATATACTACGTATTATATATATATATACTTAATATTATATATAGTTATATATATTATATAGTATAATATAATATACTACTATAGTATAACATATATATATATTATAATATATACTATTATAAATATATTATATATATATATATATATTAATATTATTAATTAGTATTAAATATATATTATACATATATATATATTAATATTTATATATATAATATATATATTATATAATATATATATAAATACTATAATATATATAATAATATAGTATATATATATAACAAATATATATATATATATATATATTATATTTATATATATATATAAATTAAAATTATATAATTATATTAATATATATATATATATATATATAATTATATAAATATATATATATATATTAATATATTAATATATATATATTAAATATATATATAATATTATAATTTACATATAAACAGTTGTTCACCAACCTATATCACGGGCAGGATGCCACTATTTCAAGGAGGGGGTAATTAGCACTACAATCACGTTATTATCATCAACTACGCAAAACTACGCACGATGAGACACAGACGCCAGGCTTTAAAGTGTACGAGACGATTAAAATTCAGTCAGGAACACAGAAGATGGAAAAGAATTTTCCACAAAACAGAGGTGCCAGGAAAGAAGTGAAGCACCGCAAGCGAACAAGCCTGGTATTACCAAATATCACACAAAAAACTCATGCGCTCGACACAGCACCCTCACCTTGTGCTATCGAGGGCGTCGTAAAGGAGTGGTGAGGTACGCCTGAGTGATAAGTTTCCCTTGAGCACTGCCGCGCTGCCGGTAACCTATATATATAGAATAAAAGAGATATAGCACCAAACTCACGCTCGAGTCAGAGATAGAGGGATCAAGAGAGAACTGGAAAGTGCGAACAGTTTATAAAGATTTTTGGTCCTTTGAACAATCGACCCCCTAATTCCAAAAGACCAGGTGAAACCAGATGCCCCCCGAATGAGGAAACAGTATTACTTACCCAGAACATCAAAGGGCGAATGAAGGCCTCTTGTATAATAGCTGGAGCAACTGAGAAGAGAAAAAGTCTCGCAATTCTAACCAGAACTCCCAGTTTTTCTTTGAGGCCGCCCTGCAACCGAGTTGTTGTATGTGAGGTTTTCCAAAGGACATTTTTTTGTATTTATGTTAAGGCAAGGACTGTTTTATAATTGTCTAACGAGGAGAGACGAGAGAATTACGTCGAAAGAGATAATGGAAAAGTTAGAAGGTGTCTTATAGAGAGGGAGATTTGTAGTTGAAGCTGGGTTTTTAAAGAACTGAATTTCAACCAGGTTGAGACGTATCAGCCAACCTGAGGAAATTTTATCCAGGATCAGTACGGAGAATAGAATCGGAAAGATTAAGACAGAGGCAATTCTAGAAAGTAATAAAAGAGAGGGAGTAGAATTGAAAGGAAAGTTAGAAGAACTGAAGGGTTCCGAGTCCTCGGCATAACCGAATGGATAGGTGATAAAGTATTAAAGAGATGGTCATTAATTGAAAAGTAGAAAAATATAGTAGGAGATAAGACAGAACCACTGTGAGGAACACTTATTAGAAAGAAAATAGAAGAAGTCGCCCATCTAACAAACAGCCTCGATATTGCAGCCTATTTGGAAAGAAAACTAGACATAAGTAAAGCAAAGAGAAGGAGGAAACCCAAAGGAGGGGAAGTTGAGAGCGTGACGCCGTGTCCCATTAAATATACCCGATCAAACAATGCCTTGAGGATATGTTCAAGCGTCAACCCACAAGTCATCCGCCGTAGTTCCTGAGGACCATGGAAAACCAATAAATCAATGTTAATAGGAAAAGTATATTCGCCACGATGACCTCGAGCGCACGTAAAGCCGTAAACTGGCGATCGGAAAGAAGTGAAATGAGACTCCTCTCAGATGATCTAAGAAACTGAGAGTTTTGAGTAGGTAGTTTCAAATAGATCTATAGATAAGAATAACAAGTTGAGAGCTATAGGACGATAGTTATAGAGAAGATTCAGAGCGGCTTCCTTTTTTCGGAACAGGTTATGGACATGTGCGTGCTTCAACAAACTGAGAGTGGAAAGATATGTAGTATTGAGACACATGAGATTATAGTTGAAGCGATGGGCGGGGATCAGCATATATAATAATATATATATATAATATTATAATATAATATTATATATATATATATATATTAATATATTATATATATATATTATATATAATTAATATATATACTATATATTAATATATATATTTATATATATATAATATTATAAATTATATATATATATATATTTATATATAATTAATATAATATAAATATATATTTATAAATATATATTGTATATATATATATATTATAAATAAAAAAAAAAATATATATATTATATTAATATATTATATTATATATATTAATATATATTATATATTATATATATAATATATTAATATTATAATATATTATATATAATATTTAGATATTATATATTATATATATATATATATATATAAATATATTATTATAATATATATATATTGATATATATATACGTTATATAGCTGTAACATAATATATATATATTAAAATGTTTACATAAATATATATATTCTTATATATATATATATATATATATATATATATATATATTAATATATATATTATATAAGTTCTTCTTCTTAATCGTTATTCTTTTCACTAACGTTTTCTGTAGTTCGATTCCAGGAATAACTTTAACATTTAAATCAATCTAAATTCACAGAGACCGTCTCCGCCATATCCGATATGGGCATGTAACCGCTTTACTCTGTGTCCTGTTTATACAGTACTTTATATTAGCGGTATACTCTGAGTCCTGTTTATACAGTATTCTATATTAGCGGTATACTTGTGTCCTTATTTAGAACCAATTTAAGCAAAAAAATAAGAAGAAATTTTAACGTAACAACACTCGAAATTAAGCAAATAATAATATTGATCGTTTACTATATATTTTAACCTCGTGCTGAGCACGAAGTTAGCACAGAGTGCTAGGAGTATCGCCTTTGATAATATATTATAATAATAATATTAATTATAATATATATATATAACTTATATATATATATATTATAATTACTATATATTGAATATATATGTATATATATATATAATATATTATATAATAATATAATATATATATATATAAAATATATAATATAAATTAATAATATATTATATAATATATATATTCTATTACTAATCAGTGGCTACTCCAGTACACTTTTTACTAACTCGTGCTCTCTCTCTATCTCTATCTCATCTCTCCAGATGATATCTCTCTTCAATATGGCTACTCATCTCTCTCTCATCTCTCTATATATATAACTACTACATATATATATACTGAATATAATAATATATATATAATTATAGTATACCGGCGATATATAATAATAATCACTCACTCAATATATAGTAATATATACATTACTCATGAGTTACTAACCTAGTATAATACTATATATATTTATTATATCTATAAGTATAATAACAAAGTATTACTATATATACTACGCGATTAAGTTGTATATAGTATCTATAATATATATCAATATAATAGTATTATATATATATACTATATATAATAGTATATATAAGGTTAACTATATTATATCAGTGTTATATCTATATATTATAATGATATATATATGGATATACTTATATATAATATATATAGCTTGAGAATATTCCTGCTAATTGAATAGTTAACACACCGAACCGCAGAATGGTTGTCTCTATTTAAGGAGAGGGTAATGACTTTGTATAATATAATAAATTAGCTACAGAGTATAACTAATCGAGAGCTCTCACCTATGAAGTGATAATGATCTTCATTTTGAATGTTATGAGAGACGTAGTTAGTTGAGTGCTCTATACGCAAGAATTTATAGAGAGAGGGAGAGAGGAGTGTATGATTATATCGACGAGGAGCTCATCAAGAAAAGACAAAAGTTGTGAAGAGACAATATCAATCATGGAGGGAGTGACACAAGCGCGAGCCGATATCCGATCGTCGTCTTCTCTTGAGCAGAGATGCCTTCCATTTTTAATAGGGTTTAAAGGCGTTATTTAATAAGGGGTTATACTTAGTATTTTTCGTTTTAGATTTGGGTCATAATCTTTTATATTTATTATGTAATAATGTAAAAAAAATAAGAAACTTTTATCGTAACATTAATAAACAATTTGTAAAAATAGATAAGTTTCTTATAATGTAAAACTCGTGCTGAGCACCGACGTTAGCACGAGTGCAAGGAGTCGCTCTGATATATATAAATATAGATAATATAGTATATATATAGATATATATAATATATATATATTAACTGACGCATAGAGAGCGTTGTACTTATATAACTAGTGTTGTTATAATATATATATATTAATCTATTATATAATATATTATAATATATATATATATATATAATATAATATACTATATATATATATAATATAATCATATATATAATATATATATATTATATATATATATATATATATATATATATATATACTATATATATATATATATATTATATATATATATATATATATATATATATATATATATATATATATATATATATATATTATATATATTATATATATATATATATATATATTATATATATATATATTTATATATTTATTATATATATAATATATATATATATATATATATATATATATATATATATATATATATATATATAATATATTATATATTATATATATATATATATATATATATATATATATATATATATAGGTGGAAGGTTAATAAAGGAAAAGAAAAACTATTTCTTTTGAGGAAAGTTTATTTAGAAGAAAAGATTACTATATATATGTAGAACATGAAAAGCAGTGTATTTAAAAAAAAAAAAAAAAAAAAAAAAAAATTACATTTTTTATATAATTACTATCCAGAAGACCGCATGCTTTGTCGTGCGGTAACTTCTACTTTTAGATGTCGTGCAACCATATTTTTTTAAATTGTTACCTTTACGAATTTAGAATTTTTTTTTTTTTTTTTTTTTTTTTTTTTTTACTAATGGAACCCCGTAGGGTTAGTATACAATACTCACTGCACCCGTATGGCAGGAGTCGGGGTGTCCTGCGAGCCTATATAGACACTTGCTTACGACCGGGGAAAACGACAGGGTAGGACTATTTCACCCCCTCCGGGAGGGTCTCCGGAACGCACCCGCTCTTTGTAAATTTTGGGTGTTCCGCGGGGGTTCCTCCGCCCTCCCTACGTGGTATGGAAAACGTCCCCCCCCTCTGTTCCCCGTTGGCTCGAGCCCCCTACTTGGGCCGTAGTAAAATACTTTAATATACAGTAATTTTACACGGCAAGTAAGGGGGGCTCGACGCCGACCGGGGGAAACAGAGGGGGGGACGCTTTCCATAACCGTAGGGGAGGGGCGGAGGAACCCCGCGACACCCCAAATACCAAAGAGCGGGGGTCCGGAGACCTCCCGGAGGGGGGAAAATAGTCCTACCTTGTCGTTCCCCGGAAGGCCGAGAGACCCGACTCCTGCCATCTGTGCGGTATACCGCTTGGGGTTCCATTATTAAAAAAACAAAAAATACTATAAAAAAGCAAACCATTAAAAAATGTTTGCACGATCTAAAAAGTACCGCGACAAGCATGCGTCTCTGGAAGTATTATAAAAAAAAAAAAAAAAAAAAAAAAAAAAAACAAAAAATTAAAAAATACATTGCCAAAAGTATTTTGCATACATTGCGTGATTCCCGTCAATATCTGTTCGTCTAAACGTCTACTAGTTTTCCTTCCGTTTATGGTAACTCTTCACCATAATATATTAAATATACTATTATAATATATATTATTATAATACATTCGATTGTATATATATATATATATAAATATATATATATATATATATATACACTATATTATATATATATAATATAATATATATATATATATATAATATATATATTATTATATGTATATATATATTATATATATATATTTATATATATTATAATATATATAATATATATAATAATATAATATATATTATGTATATATATATATAAATTATATATCTATATATATATATATATATATATATATAAATATATATATATATATATATATATATATAATATACTATATATAATATATATATATAGGTGTATTTAACCCTTGGCGTAATAAAATAACAACTGTATGCACGGGGCTACGGAGTGTGCATAGTTAAAAACTTTAATGTTAAAAACTGATTTTATTTTTCGAAACTTTTTATACTATCTATATGATAAAACGGCAACATTTTAAATTACTTTTTCGAATTATAAACTACATTATATGTATTTTTTTATTTTTTTTTATCAAATTAGATTCGATTTCGTAGTACAACCAAGCTAGCACTTTGGGCCTCCTTCAGGTTAAAAAGACAAAAGAGAACTGTCACTAACTACGGCGGGAGCAGAATGAAAATCCTTTTTTAATTTTTTATTTTTTTTTTTTTCCAATTTATAGGTTGGTTGGTAAATTTTTTTTGGTGTTTGTAGCTGTTTCAAGTAATTTGAGGAAAGGAATGGTGGCGGTTGGTTTTATATTATCCCAATTTTATTCGCCGGATATTTATTATAGTTATTCGTTTTATAAATATATA
>JABUQX010091021.1:0-5000 GCA_015478945.1 Trachelipus rathkii
TAGTGAGGTTTGAATGTTCCCTTTTCCCTTCTCTGCGTCAGGTGCCAACGGCACACCTATTGCGTGTCTTGATGAAATCACAATTTTCTTACTTTACCTTCCCTACGGTGCGAGTTTCAGTAGACATTTTTGGTATACCGTTGCCAAAATGTCTTCTTAGATTGCACAACTAATTTTAAAATTTCCATTCGGGTTCTTGATCGTTCCGTCTCATTTTAAGTTTTCAATACTGATATTCGCAATCCTTCCTTTGATCAACTTTTTAATGGGTCTCCGTCACTTATGTCCACCATAAATCCTTTACAACATTTTCTTACTAAATATCGAATGTTTCACAAAATATAGACAGGAAATTATTCTCCTATATATGCCAAAGTCAGGCATTTCCCCGAGGGAAAATTAACCGTTGTTAAAAATGAGTTTTTAATTTTATAACTATCATTCGTAACTTTAGTTAGGCACTCCTAGACATCTCCACTTTGAAGAAGTCAACGAACGAATGGCGTCTTTGTGACGATTTTAGTGCTTTCAACTCAGTGGCTAGGCAATATCGATATTTTTCATTTATTCAGAGTGTTTCGTCTAAATTGCATGGTACCCAGTTTTAAATGCAGCTGATTTCTTCCGGGTTTACCATAAAATCCGTATTCATGCTGACGATATTGAACTAACTAATATTATTGAACTTTATGAACTTATATTCATACCTTTTGGGGTCCATAATGCTGGAGCCACCTTTCAGAGATTCAAGGACTCTATATTTTGGGGGGATGCTCTTTATGTTTTTGTTCACATGGGTGATCTTTTGGTCTCATCTTCTGATCAGAAGCACATTGTTCACACTCACCATCTTTTTTCAACTTTTACATGATCATTCAATGTGCCGTTCTCCATCTAAAAGTACTTTTATTTCAATCATACTTGGAGTTTTTTAGACTTTAATGTTTCACCTGCTGGTCTTACAGTTCCTGTAAATTGTACATACCTAAATCCTAGGGATTAGTTTCTTTTTGTAGCTGTGAAATACTTAATTTTGCTCACCATATTTTTCCATGTCTGAACTCATAAAAGTTACTTCTTTGAAGTCCATTATTTTGTAATCGACTAATGAAAATGACAAGTTTTCCAGGATATAAAAAACTCCATTTGTCAGTCCTGATGTAGCGAACCCAAAATTGCTCACTGATGCCCTGCAAGCCACCATTGGTGTTGCGACCAACCTGATTGTAGACTGCAGTCTTACTCTGGCCTACTGTATTTTAATAGTAGGAAAGTAACCAACCATTATCGCAAATATTCCGCTATAAAAATACAGTGAATTTGTTGGCCGCCAATTTATCAGCTTTAAATTTTTAAACCTTTCTTGAGAGGGTGAAATATTATTTTATGTGCTGATTATAAACTTTAAGATTGATGGTCTACAACGTTATCTTTCTCTCTTAACAGAGTTTGCTTCATCTATGGTCCAAATTGATAACATTGTAGTTGAGATTTGGGTCGCTCTCTTTCCTCTATTTCTGTGGATCATGTAGATTAGCCAGATATGGTTCGTCTTCAGGATATGGATGGAGAGATAAACTCTCATTTTCATAAGCAAATATTTTTCCTTCGTTTTTTAAACTCTCTCTATAGTATAACGTTTCCACTTCTTATCCTACGTCATTTGTTCCTAAACCTATATGGCAGAAGTTTTTTAACGAGCTTCATGATATATCTTATCCAAATGTGGATCGTGACATTAGCACGTGTCCTCGAATGAATCATCATTGTAAAACCTTCAAAATTTTAAAGGCACACAAAGTTACCAGTGAAGCCCTTGAGTTTTATCTCAACGGTAGAACGACAGAGACGCATGGTAAAGGGTCCGGGTTTGGTCAGTCGTACGGAACCTAGGTATAAATTACCTTGAGTAGGTAAACTATTCAATCTAGAATAGGGCACTGCCCGTGAGGTGTGAACTTTTATTATAAAATAATATATAAACATTGTCGGTCTTTTATCACCAGCCTTATCTCCTGACAGCCCTTCTGATTTCTTTTCGAAATCACTTTACATGCTATGATAGGAACACGAAATATTTGAAAGTTTTCTCCTTACAAAATAAAACGGCAAAATCCGTTTGAAACGCTTTTATTAATTGGGTATACAAATTTGGTGTACCCTTGTACATTCTTACTGACCTTGGACCCAAATTTAAAGCTGAGTTCTTTATGGAGTTATCTTATTTTATCGGTTTTCATCGGTTGAAGATCTCTGCTTGCCATCACCAATACAATGACCTTATAGAGCGATTTAACAGTACATTAAAAGCATCCCTTGTTGCAAGAAAGGATAACTGATTGTTATCTCCTCCCAAGTTTCTAAGTCTTCGATGCATCAATAACAATTCCGTTTATTCTCCTTTACAAGCTGTTACTGGTAAAACTCCTCAAGTTCCTTCGATTATTTTGTTACTACATCTTCTTCTAAGCAGGATTTTGATAAGTTCAATAAAATATACATTGTCCATTCATTTTTTCCTGAGGAGTTGAAAACGTGCTCCCATATATACATTTGTTAAACCGAATTAAGAAGACTCTATAAGCGTCTTACACAGGTCCATTCTTGGTTTCCGACAAATTTGATTGGTTTTGAAATCCAATAACCTAGTGGGAAATATTATGGCATCCCTTGAACGTTTAAAATTTGTATAAATGTTCGCAGTTATGATATTGGATAAAGCTTTTTCAAGTTTGTTCCTTCCTTCTATTTCACCCTCGGACGATACATCTTCCTCATCTTCTGCGATATTATTGTGCTTTCTCACCTTATATCATGCATTTTGTAAATTGTTATAAATTGTTTTACAAACAAGTTTGCCTTTTAATTCTGCCGAACGCAGAATTTTCTTTTTTTCCTCCACTATATAGGTTTTTGTTGTTGTTGTTTTTTTATAGTTCTTCGTAAACCGATTCATCCTTACTTACATTGAAGTCTTATTCTAATTTAATAAAGTGACTAGCAAAATAATAAAAGTGTTTAATAAATCAAAATCTAGAGGATTAGTGGTAAAATCCTTAGGTATAGCTGAAGTATTTTCTACTAGAGCATTTCCAATTTAAGGCAGCTGCATATTTGCATCGACTATATACTATATAGTATAGTATATATTTATATATATATATATAATACTATATATATACTATCATATATATATAATATATACATATTTTAATATAGATAATAATTATACATAATTATTTAAGCTAGGTAGTATATGTATATTTCTATAGATAATATATATATATAATATTATTATCTAGTATATATTCTTATGATATATCTATATATATACTAGCTAGTATTAATCTAGTAGATAAGATATATATATATATATATATAGTGTGTGTGTGTGTGTGTGTGAAAGAGTGTTGAGTTATCTTTCTTTTCTTCCACATATATAGGTTTTTTTCTTTTTTTTTTTGTTTTTTTTTTCACTTTGTATTTTTTGTTGTTTTTTTTTTTTTTTTTTTTTTTTTTTTTTTGATAGTTCTTTGCGCAGCGATTTCCATCTTAGCTGAAGAACCTAAAGAGAACAGATGCTTGCTAAGTTGTTTCGCTTTTTGAAGCTGCCTCTTTCGCCCTAGGAAGCTCTTCATTTAAGTTATCTTGATAGTGTGGAAGAGTTAAAACAACTTTTTTATTGACTCTCTTTATAAAAAAAAACTGCATTCATAATATATACAATACTCTTGCTTCAAAATGTCAATAGTAGAATAAAGTTTTTACATAAAATGATATATAATTAGCTTGTGCTACATGTTAAATCTGTTCAAGATCAAATCATGCCTTTTTACAGCGAAATGATAAATAAGAAGCAGTAAATTATTTTGCCAGATAAACAATGACTAAAAAAGTCAAAGATATGTACAATATGACCAATAAATAATTTTATAAAGAAAACATTATACCATAAACGACATTATATAATAATAAAATTATATTACATTAACATATATTAAAAGTAAAAATCATATATAACACAAATTTATGATTAAAAGAATTATAGTCTATAAATTTTATCCTCATACATCATTTTCTTTCCTCTCTTGTTTTCATCAGAAAATATTTTTAAATTAAACTAACTTATTTTGGACATTTAAAAATGATATATTTTAAACACAGCATATGTATAATAATATTATATATATATATGTATATAAATAATATATGTATATATGTATATATATATATAATAATAATAATAATATATATATATATATATATATAACTGTAATAATATATATATAATATATATAATATGTATATATATATATATATATATATATATATAATAATAATAATAATAATAATAATAATAATAATAATATGTATATATATATATAATAATAATATAAAATATGTAATAATAATATATGTATGCTAACTCTTCTTCTAATATATGTATATAATAATAATAATAATATAATATAATATATAATAATATATGTTTAGCAATAATATGTATAATAACTAATAATAATATATGTATATATAATAATAATATATATAATATAATAATAATAATAATAATAATAATAATAATAATAATAATATATATAATATGTAAATAATAATAATGTATCAATAATAATATCAACTTAATAATAATTTATAATAATAATAATATGTAATAATAATAATTAATAATAATATGTAATAATAATAATAATAATATGTAATAATAATAATAATAACCAATAATAATGTATAATAATAGCAATATGGAAATGCTCAACAACCAACAGCAATAACCATGTAATATCGCTATATGTATACCTGTATATATATAATATATATATAATAATAATAATATATATATATAACTATATATAACTATATATATATATATGTATATATATATATATATATATAAAAATATATATATATATAGCAACAAATAAAGTCATTGAACAATTTCTTTATACTCTTTTTCATATAATAACCAACCTTATATATAT
>JABUQX010091021.1:10000-17500 GCA_015478945.1 Trachelipus rathkii
TGTGGCTATATCTTCCTTGTATTTAGGTTCTCCTATAGCTACCTCTACTAAATCCCAAATATCCTTTTTATTTTTTCATGTTTCCTTTCCTTCGTTGATCTCCCAAGTTGTCCTCCATAAATTACATAAGTTTGTGTTGGTTCCTCCTCTTTCTCTTCTTCTTCAGTTTCTGTCTCCCATACTTGTTCTTCTCCTTGTTCATATGTTTCTTCTTCAATCCTAAAATAGTCAAGCAAATATTCCGGGGGGTCTGCCCAAACTTTTAAATGTGCATAGTGAGTCCTCATTGTTTTTCCGTTTCCTTCAATGTCATATGTCATTCCACCTGCAATCACCTTGGTTATCACAAAAGGGCCCTCGTACCTTTTGCTTAATTTTTTCTCCAAAGTCCTATCCACTGAGATGATTTTCCTTTTAACTTTCACCCCTACTGCGTATGGCAACCAGTTTGGATGACCCTCTTTCCACTTGTCCTGTTCCTTTCTTGAGATTGGTAATACCTTTCCTTTCTCATGTTTTTGAACCATTAGTTTCTCTGCTGGGGTCACTCCTAATTCTGCATGTTTTGTATTATTATATACCATTATTACTCGGGGTAAACAGTCATCCCATTCCTTATCCTTTGTTACCGTATTCTTGAGAAACTCCGCGAATGTCCGGTTGACCCTCTCTACTGCCCCGTTAGCCGCTGGTTTGTACGGACTGCTAAAGACATGTTCGATTCCGTAGGCCTGAAGCATTTCCTTAAATCTTGTGCTCCTAAATTCCACTCCATTATCCGTCAATACCTTGTATGGTGGTCGCAGAAATGTGGGAAGCATTTGTCCTTCAAAAGCCTCTGTTACACTCCTTGCAGATTTATCCTTTAACGCCTTCACTGCAGCCCATTTACTACAGTGATCTATAGCCACCAAACAAGCAATGTTTCCTTTCCTAGTTCTAGGCATGGCCATAACATCGACAGCTACTAGTTCGAACGGATTTTGTACCTTAATCTTCCATATAGGTGGGAACACAACCTGATGGTCTATTTTATTCAGTTGGCAGGTTGGGCATGTTCGGCACACATCTTGAATGATTAACTGACCTCTGGGGTGCCAAACATACCTTGAAACAAGATCTGTTAATTTTTCTCGTCCTATATGAGCTAGATTCCGGTGCGTAACCACAGTAATGCTTACCATCTGTTGGAACCCTATAACAGCTCCAAATTGTTCATCTCTAATCCTTTTTACTAAGATGGCCCCATTCATTCGTAGATCCTTCCTATATCGATAATATTCCTTCAATAATATATCAGTCTTCCTAATCTCTTGATTATTTCCAATTTTCTTCTTTAGTTTCCTAATCACTTCAGAGTTATCTTGTAATCTTATTATTTCTTGGACTGTTATTAAGTCATTATCCTTATTCACTGTGAGGTTATAAACATCAATGGTAAAGCCATCACTTACGTCATCGGCATCGTTCCCATGTGCGATTATTCCTTCTCCGAAGTCCAAAATTGCATCTGACTCCACCAAATAATTCATCCCTAGCAGTAAACAAGCTGGAATATGTTCATCCTGAACGACGACCAATGGTAGCACTATTTCCCGGCACCTTGTTTTTATTTTTATGGCCACTGCTGTTGTACACTCCACAATCCTTGTAGTTACTCCATTGAGAGTAATATCTACCTTCCATCTTTTCAGAATGTGTCCAAATTGGTTTAAGCCATCAACAACTCCTTCCTGTATCAAACTGATGACAGATCCTGTGTCCAGAAAAGCGCATCTGAATACTTCTCCGATAGAGACCTCCTGCCATGCCACTCCTTTTAACTTGTGGTTGCAGCTTAACCTAGACTGGTGCCCTCTTTCCTTCATTAATAAATTTATTCCTAATTCTTCTTTGGAAGATTGCTGCAATAAATTATTTCCTGATGTATCACTTCCTTCCGTATCTGAGTAATCTTCATTTTCTTTCTCTGGTGATGTCTCTAGTTCCTCAGTTATCCGTTCGTCAACTATTGTATTTTCTCCTTTGGAATCGAAAGTACCATCATCAGCTACTGGATTGAAGTGTGATCCTCCTAGCACCTGTATGTGTACATCTTTTAAGTTGTTACACTTCCTTGCCTTTGGTCCGATGTATGCCACTGAGCAACATATTCCATGATGCAACCAAATCTTTGTATTGAATTCATCACTGGCCACTAATAAAACTTCTGGTACTGGTTCCTTTCCTGGAGTTTTAATTGCTTTTAATAATTTTAAGGCTTTTGGTCTCTTTTCCAATCCATACATTTTCCGTTCACTAATCAGGATGTCCAATAAAAATTCCCTTAGCTCCTGGTGATTTTTCTGTTTCATTTTAGAATGCTCTTTATCAAGTATCTCCCTCAAACTCAAAAATAGTGAATCAGCACCGCCTGGTACCAATTTTATAACCTTTAAACCTTTTGGTAGTGCTTCTGGATCCGTTATATCGATTTCCTCATCAGGTTTCCTTTGACACC
This sequence comes from Trachelipus rathkii, assembly GCA_015478945.1. NCBI lineage: Eukaryota > Metazoa > Arthropoda > Malacostraca > Isopoda > Trachelipodidae > Trachelipus > Trachelipus rathkii. Next base: position 12,501 of record JABUQX010091021.1, read on the forward strand.
TTGACCATGTGTCTGCGAACACATTATCCTTTCCGGGATAATAATGGATCTGGAAACTATATTCGCTCAAGTCATCCAGAACTCGGGCCAATTTACTATCCACTAGCTTCATCGTGTGTAAATATACCAATGGCCGATGATCCGTGTACAAGATGAAGTCCTGGCCTAGTAGAAAAGGCCGAAAACTTTTAATCCCCCACCGTATGGCTAGCAGTTCCCTTTCTATTGTGGAAGCTTTCCGTTCACAAGCATTGAAGGAGTGTGAGTTATATGCAATTACTCTTCTACCACCTTCTTGTTCTTGGCACAAGCCTGCACCCATACCAAATCCACTGGCATCCACGTAGAGTTCCAACTTCTTACTACCTTCCGAGAAATCTGGAAATGCTAACTCTACTGATTCTTTCATCCGTTTTTTCAGTTCCTCGAAAGCCTTGATCCTTTCATTTGTCCATTCGATTTTGTCCTTTCTTTTGCCTCCCGTTAGTGCGCTGAGAGGTGCTGCCACTCCTGAACAATTTTTTATAAATTTCCGTTGAAAGTTAATCATTCCTAAATATCGTCTTAACTCTCCCACATTAGTAGGTCTCTCCAACTTGTCCACTTGATCCATAAATTCCGGAAGTTTTTTGATCCCTGTCCTGCTGATGATGTGTCCTAGGAATTTAACTTCTTTCTGGACCCAGCTACATTTACTCACTTTTACCTTGACGTTCGTTTCGCAGAAGCGCTGTAGGACCTGTTCAATCAATAACAAATGTTCTTTAAATTCTTTTGATATTAATAAGACATCATCGACGTAAACCACTACCTTGTCTCGACTAAAACCTGTTAGGATCCGCTGCATCTCCCTCTGGAATGCTGCAGGTCCGTTCTTTAGCCCAAAACTCAGCCTCTTAAACCGGTATTGACCGCTGACTGTTGAAAATGCTGTAAAATCCTTGCTTTCTTCCTCTAACTGCATCTGATAATACCCTTTTACTAAGTCCAGGCTGGTAAAGTATTGTACCCCCTGACATCCAAAGATGGTTTCATTTATGCTGGCCATTGGGAACCTATCTGCCTCGGTTACTTGGTTTAAGCGTCGATAGTCAATACACAGACGAAGTGTTCCGTCCTTTTTCCTAACTGGCACCACCGGCGAACTCCATTCTGCAGCACAAGGCTCTACGATGTCTTTTAAACATAACTCCTTTACTTGGTTTTCGATTTCATCATTAGTCTTCTGATCGAACCTCCTTGCCCGCTGGTAAATAGGGGTATAATCATGCAACCTTATCCTGTATGGGGTCATGGATGTCTCACTGATGTCTGAATCTCCTTTACTAAATGCATTTTTCCATTTGTACAAAACATCCGTGACGTTCTCCCGTTGTTCCTTAGTTAGGTCTTCCATGAAATTAATTTCCTTCTGTAGTTTTTCCTTCGTCCATTCTTCTTCAATGGCTCCTTGTTTCTCTATTTCCCGTATCGTTGTGTTCACTGTACACTCATTACCTTGGTATCGTCTCAGGTTGTCTTCATCTACCACTAGATTAGCCATTCCTATTCTTTCACCTCTTCCCAGTTTTAATTTTCCTGGTATCAGTTTTTTTATCAGTATAGTTCCTTCCTTGTCTTTCCATTGCACCAATCCTGGCATTAATTTAAACCTTTTATTATATCCTCTTCGGGTATGGTCCCTTTCTTCAACTAATAATTCTTCAGGTTGCATGTCATAACGATTTCCTTTTTTAGGTTTAATTTCTTGGGAATCCCATTTGGCCTTTATCGGAGTCCACTCATTTGCAGTAATTGTTATTTCCCCTGTGTTATATACGGGTATTGCCGTAACTACCCTCACACAATCTTCAGATCTTCCTGTTAAATATACTTGTTCCTTTATATTATATTCCCCATGACGTATAAAAGATCCACTTCTTACGTCTACTTCAATCTTGTTTTGTACCAGAAATGGCATGCCCAGTATTGTTCCTTCTTTCAATCTACTTACTACAACAAAATCTGATAGGCCATAATCAATATCATTTATGGTTACCTGTAATGTAGCCGTTTGTTGAGACTCCACATACAAGTTTGGGTCTCCCACACCTCTTAACTTCATCGTCCTTTTTGTTAATTTAGGGTTGGTAATCCTCCTAATTTGTGCTTCTTCAATCAGGCAATATTGAGCACCACTGTCTATTATAGCATTCATATTAATATTATTCAATTTTATCATAAATCTCAGCAATGGTGTTATATTAAGACCTTGCCTACCTTGATCTTGGCTTCTTCCTTCTGCGTGGTACACTCCTGTTGTTGTGTTTGTTATGCTCAACCCTTTATCCCTTATCTTAGGTATCCTTTGTGGTAACTCGGTTGTAGTATCTTCAGCCTGTTCACTTACAAATTCTTTGGCTTCTGGGTCCAACACCATACAACCTTGATTGACCGGGCTGGCTCCTGAAAAACTCATTATGGCTTCTGTGGATCGCTCCGACTTGTTCCCGGCAGTATGGACGGAGCGGATTCGTTTCCCGAAACTCGTTGCGTCTTTCTCTTCTTTTTCAATTCCTCTATCTCTCCTCTTAAGGGACAAGTGTCTCTCCAGTGACCTGTTTCCTCACACAAGAAACATCTCCTTTCAAAGGGTCTTCCTTCCTCCTGCTCTTGTCTACTTGTGTCCTGTCTCTCCTGCTGTCTGTAGTTGTTTCGAGGACCACACTCCCTTGTCTGATGCTCATCACTACCGCATCTTAAGCACCATCCTCTAAACCTCCAACAATCTCGTTTCATATGTCCTATTTTGTTACAACAATAACACTTTGGCCTCTCATTTTCATATGATCCTCTATTTGTTCTTCTTGTACCTAAATCTCGCTGGTACACCACTGGTTTACCGTATCGCACCTTATCTGCATACGTTTTCCTTTCATCTCCCTCATTTTGTAGGGTTGCCCATATTGGGATTGCCTCGTCCCTCGACTCCTCCTCATGATCATTCAGTTTATCCTCATCCTGTGCCCAGTTCAATATGTCCTTCCAGCGGACCTTAGCACTTTCTTTTTCACCTCCCATTCTTATTTTGAATCTCCTAGCTATTCCTTTTGGCAAGCAATTCAAAAATTGTTTTTTTAACACTTGCTTGTCCCTATCCTCTTCTTTGGTAGCTGCTTCATATGTGGTTTGCACCCTGAGTGCAAATTCTGCTAACTTTTCATGCTTCCTTATCTCCATTCTCCAGAACTCCTTCTGCAAATCTATTTGTTCGCTCTCTTTTTCTTCCTTGCACCAACTCTTTAACCTGGCTATAATGGTATTATAATCTATTTTAGCCCTATAAATACTATAATACGTTCTCAAAACTGGGCCCTCCAAAAAATTTCTTAGCTCTACCACCCAACGGTTCTTATCCTTTCCTAATTGTTCTTTTGCATACCTTTCGAAATCTCCTAGAAAGGCATCGAATTTCTGTACTTTCTCTTTACCATACTTTAGGGGTTTTACCGCCTTTACATTAGCCCTACTAAATGATTTCATAACTTCTATCATTTCTCCTGCTAATATAATAAAAATCCTGCTGACTGCTTTCTGATGTTCCACTCCTGATTCCTCTAGTTCTACAAGTTTCTTTAACCACTTTTTTCCTCCCTTGTCTGGCTCACTTTCGGCTTCTGATTCTTGTTCTTCTGTTGAACTATTTTCTACTGTATACTTCCTTTCTGTTCTTCTTTCCTGTTTCTCCTCTTTTAGTCTTCTTATTTTTAGTTTTGTCAGAGTCGGTTTCGTCCTCAAATGGGTCACTCATTTCCCTATCATAGCCACTCTCCTCATCAGTATAATACTTCGCCTTCTTTTTTAACACTCCCTTCTTCCTAACACTCTGTTCTTGTTGCATATTTCCACTTTTGAAAAACCGGTTCATAAATTCGGACCCTATTTTTTTGTTCTGCTATGGCAGCTTCTCTTACACTGTCTACAACAGTACTTCTGCTACTTCGTTCTTTGACCTTCTTCACCTCCTGGTCTGGCTTCCAAAGCCTGGACTACTCCCTTTCAGTACCCCCGACACTAGTTCCTTCTACATTCAAATTTTCCTCCTTCACCACGGCTTCTTGAAATTTTTTTCCAAAAAACCTACCACTCCTGATCCTCCTTGGGCTCTTCAGTACCTTCAAGGGATTAACACCAGTCTTATCCATTTCTTCCCACTCATAGAAAAACAAAGCAAAAAAAAAAAAAATATATACCCTATACAAAAAAATATACACCTATATATATTTATATATAATATATATATATATATAAAAAAAAATACCTATATATATATATATATATATATATATATATATATTCTATACTATACTATATATATATATATACTCTTTCTTATATATATATATATATATATATATATATATATATATATCAAGAAAATAAAATGAAAAATGAAAAAGGAATTTAAAAAAAAGAAAAACTCAGTCAACTTATATTATCAAATGAGAATAGCACTCAAATTATATTTTTTTTTTTTATATCTCCAAAACAAAAAAAAAAATGAAATAAATTATGCTTCTTTTCCTTCTTCCTTCCTTTCTCAAAAACTGTCTGTGCTTCTTCTAAATACACGTGAAGACACAGGAAAGAAATATGGTTAACGCAAAAAAAAAAATTTCCAAATATCAAATTCAAGTTTGGCAACAAAGAAAAAAGGAAAAAAAAATAAAATATATAGAAAAATAAATAATCTCTTTGTTACCTCGACTTACACCTCTCTCTTTATTTTTTTATATCCCTTAAATCTTGTTGTCCTTTTCTTCTTTCTCCTTTATTTATTTTATATCCGTGCTATTATCTTCTTTTTTTTTTTTTTTTTTTTTTTATATCCTTCTTCCAAAGTCTACGGAGCCACCATTTGTTATCGTCTTGTTCTTTCGTTAATTGATTTCGTTTGTTTTATTTATTTAGAGCCTTTACGCGAGGTCCCAGGATTCTCTTTGGAGAAGGCTTATTCCTGA
>JABUQX010091022.1:0-5000 GCA_015478945.1 Trachelipus rathkii
TCTTTTAATGTGCAATTTAGCCTTTGTTTACAGGAGTTACCAGGGTGCAGAACGAGGACCCATGCACAATGCATGACGCATAACACCACCTACTTTCCCATCCTCCGTCATGTGGAAACTGGAAAGTATCCGACTGAAGGTGCTTATTTAGTTATTCGCGTTTGTAATTTAATTTTAGAAGTGGCAAGTTTGATTTAAAGAATAACAATTTTCAGTATTTTCTCCTGTTAATCTCATCCTTTTCTCGTCATTAATTAATCTAGCACCGATGAAAAGTTATTTGCTTGGTCTGCTACTAGATGGGCATAACAAATATCTTTTAGCCATCATCTTCAACGTTTTGAAGTTATGTTCTTTTCCTCTCCACAACATTAGAGGATCATCTTCGGAATCAATCCTTTTTTCTTTTTGATATTTTGCCATTTCATCCAGAACACTTTCATTAAACTCTATTTCTGTATCATCATCACTACTTGATGTTAAATGAGCATTCATGGTTTCAAACAGAGTTTATGGCTTGGATGTTGAAGGTTTCTTTATTTCTGCTGTTTAAATTCTTTAAGGATCTCTGTTAATAGATATATCTTTTCCATTTTCTGAAAAAAGTTCCTTACATTATTTTTTTTATTTCTTCCTGAACTTCCTTCAAAACATAAGAAGTTGTAAAAAATTTCCCTTTATATTTTCGAGGCTGCAGGCTGAGTTAATTCCCTCTTCAGTCTCGAAATCTGAGGTCTGGTGAAGAGTTCTTAACGGCAAAATAAAAGGAATTACTTGCGATATAGCGTACTAATGAAAGCTTAGCTTTTTAGTAATCTCTTCAAATATCTCCAATAGGGTAATACATTTTTCAATTAGTATAAAATCAGAATTAGTAGGTTGTCTATCTTAGAAGTCATTTAAGGAGTAAAGGTAATATACGGCAAATTTAGATTATAATAAAGAGAGATAAAAAAAAGTTTTGATAGCTAAGAGAGTATTTTTTTTAAAAAATAAACTTCCGACAACCGCATATATATATATAATATATATATATATATATATATATATATTATATATAATATATATATATATAGATATATATATTATATATATATATATATATATATATATATATATATATATATTTATATATGTTAGATAAATACAATATAATAATATATATATATATATATATAGATAATTATATAATAATATATATATATATATATATATATATATAATATATAATAATATATAATTATATATATATATATAGTAAATATATATAATATATATATATATATGATATATATTATATTATATATATATATATATATATATATATAGTTATATATATAGATATATATATAATATAATATATAGTATATATATTATATATTATTTATATATATATGATATATATATATATAATTATAATAATATATATATATATATATATTGAGTCAATGCACAGGACCCACCACGGCTCACGAAGGAGCTGCCAGACTGGGTTGAATAATCAACTCCATGGGTGAGTCCTGCATTATACATATATTTTAAATATCAAGGAAAATAATATGGCCTTACATTATTAATAGTCCTTAAATTACATAACAAAATCAAAGACTGTAATAAATATTCAATTCTTGGAGATACAAGAAAATAAAGTTACTGCTAAAGTGGGAAGATTCAGTGAAGATATGGGATAATTTTTTAAAAGGTGTTATTTATCATAAAGTAGGAAAATGATGACTTCAAATGGGGTCCAGTTAGGAACAAACAATGAAGGCATGGCGATCAGATTGCGGGGTATGGCGACGGCAAAAATTTGCAAATTTGAGGAGGGTTCCGTGACAAATAGTGACTGTGAGTGGTATTGGTGTGGCCAATACGGAGGCGTGCATGTATCAACTCGTGAAAGTGTTTCGTCGGTGGGAGGAAGATCACTAAAAAGTGATCGTTTTTTTATTTCTAAGATTCGCTCTCCGCTGATCAGCTGATCATTCATCCAGCACTCTTGCCAATAAGATGATTGAAAGCCTTGTTGGAGAGCAGGATAATGATCAGTTGATGGGAGGCGGCCTTGTTGAATGGCATTCGCGACTACCTGAAATAGCTCCGAAAAGAAGAGGTGGCCATTTTGACTACTCTATAAGAGATTTCATTACCAGTTACCCCTACATGAGAGGGGGTCCAACATAATATGATTTGTTTCTTACGGAAGTGGAACAGACGAAGAAATTGTTGTACGGCGGATATTATTTTGCTTTTAGAATAAGGAGTTTTAAGCAACTGAAGCGTACTGAGCGAATCTTAGTAGATGACATAAGAGTGATCTTGGTTAAGGAATTGAATTCGAGAAAGGGCAATCATTATAGCGATTATTTCTGCCGTAAAAACTAAAGCATGAGGAGGGAGGGTATGGGAGAGGTTGCGGTCAGGAAAGTCAGCAGACGCACCCACACTCCCCCCTGTTTTAGAGCCGTCAGTAAACAAGAGAGTAAATTAACCGTGAACTGCGGAATGAGATTGGAATTATGCCTTTAACAAGGCAGCAGAGTGGCTAGATTTGGAGAGAGAGAGAGGTCAAGACCAAGCAAATGGTAGGAGCAGGGAATAGGCTAGGTATATATACCCTTCAACATAAGAGAAAGGCAGCACCTTTTTGAAATGGATGTTAAGGAAATTATGGATGGTATAAACTGTGTTTGCCGATGGCCAGTAATTAGGATTCTGAAGCATCTCCTGCGGAATCAGTGTCAGAGCTGAGGGTATTGGGGTTTGAAAGCGAAAATAGTTTGTGCAGTGCACATTATGTATTCCCTTCGAAGAGATAGTAGCATCATATTGGATTCAACTTCAAGGATCACCCAGGGGATGATCGGAAGGCCACAGTGGAGATACGGATCGCCTCGTTTTGGATAGGATCTAACAGATGGAGAAGAGTTCGGGAGGGCTGACCTTATACTACACAGCCATAGTCCAGCTTCGATCGAATTAGGGCGAAATAGAGTTGTAAAAGGGACTTGCGATCAGCACCAAAAGATTTTGAGGTGAGTTGATGTAATAGGTCAAGCACGCGATGACAAGTCGTTTACAGGAGTTTAATATGCGGTGCGAATGTTAAGTTGTCATCTAGGATGAGTCCTAGAAATTTGACCTGTAATGCTACAGGAATGAGCGAATCTTGTAAGGTTAGGTTTGTAGGAAGAAAGTGCCAGGTTCTTCGATTCCCATTTTTATTAAAAAGTACTTGTGAGTTATTGGTGGGTGAGAAATGGAGGACATGAGAATTACCCCATTGTGAAATATTCTAAATGGCTTGTTGAAGTTGCCGTTCGAGAAAAGGCATTCTGGCACCGGCTATATATAGTGCAAAGTCATCAACATAAGAGAAAAAAATTACCGTCGCTGGCATAGAAGTAACGATGTCATTAAATCAAAGAGCAAATAATAATCCACTTACAACACCACCCTGCGGAACGCCTTCAGTGAAGTTGCGTGACAGAACAGAAGAGCGACGAACCTGGATGGATCTATTTGAGAGAAGGCATTTTATGAAAAGAGGGAGTTGTCCACAGAAACCGAGTGAATGGAGTTTAAATAGAGACCCAGTTCTCCACGTAGTATCATAAGGCTTCCCGGATGTCATGGTCCATTTTAACAAAGGATCCGCGATCGAGCGATTTTTGCGGAAATCAAATTGGAAGTTTGAAAAAGTCTGTTGACTACCCAAAACAGGGAAAAAATGGCCTGAAACAATTTTTTTCATTTATTTGCATTTTTTATTTATTTTATTCAGCGAAATTGGTCTCTGGTTGTCCGCCAACTTCGGATCTTTCCAAGGTTTGGGAATAGGAGTTGCAAAAGATTTATTCTAAATAGATGGAAAAGAATATTCTATCCAGATTCTGTTATACAGGTCCAACAAAAACGCTGATGCCGAGGGATGGACATGACGAATCATGATGTACGAAATCATGTCTGGGCCAAGAGCACAGGCTTTGCTATTCGCCAGTGCAGTTTGATACTCTGCATGTGTAAAAAGACGGTTATAGGTATGATCTTCCCCTCTTGCTGTTGAAAAGTCTGGCAGTGTAGTGTTAGCTCTCAATATCTGAAAAGAAGATAGCAGAAAGAACTCGAGTGGCTATAAAAACTATAACCTAATGCATCTGCAATAGCAGCAGGAGGGGAGATCGTGTCGGTTATAACGAAGGACTATGGGTGAGGAGTTGTTGGGGCGACGAGATATTTTTTGTGTAACTATCTACTCAAAAGGAAGGGGAGTTGTGCAGTTAACAGTCGAAATGTAAGTTCGAAAAAATTGTTTACGTGTTTGTCGATTAATTCAACGAGATCTCGATGTAGCTGCTTTAAAAATAATCATCTTTGCAGCGGTACGTTTCCTTTTGTAATGCCTGTAAAGTTTCTTCTTCTCTCAGTTAGCTTGTGCGCACTCTTGGGACCACCAAGTGGGTTCCGACCCCTTGCCTGCGGAAGATTGTGGAATGCAAGCTTCCGCTGCCTAGATGACAACTTGCTCGAAGAAGTGAAAGTCAACATAAACAGTAAGAATCGCTTATTGAAGAAGGAAAGTGGGATGGCGGTGGCCTGGTAAAAAGGAGCCCACTCTGCTCAGTCATAACTCCAGCTGGAAATAGGTTTTAACAATGGGCGCGGTACAAGCTCATTTAAAGATATTGGGTAATGATCACTGCCATATAAAAAATCAAAGCGAGACCAGGTAAAACTATCCATAAAAGGGATGGGAGCAAAAGGAAATATCAATACAGGATCTTGGACTTAGATGAAGTCTCCTAGTATAACAACCGGTGGAGGGAGCTGATATTAAAGATCAACTAAGTCGACCTTAGTAAATTCACTATTCGGAGAAAAGCAGATCGAACAAATAGTAAGGTCGGTGGACAAATGAATTCGTGCGGCCACTGCATTAAGTTTAGTTTGAAGAGGGACTGGAGAATAGGATGCAGTATGAGTATTCCTGCACCTCCCCT
>JABUQX010091022.1:10000-12500 GCA_015478945.1 Trachelipus rathkii
ATAATAATAATTAAATAATAATAATAATAATAATAATAATAATAATAATAATAATACATAAAATAAAATAATAATAATAATAATAATAAACAATAATATAATAATAATAGATAATAATAATAATATAATAATAAGTAATAATAATTAATAAAATAATTAATAATAAGAATAAGAATAATAATAATAATTATAATATAATAATAATAATAATAAAATAATAATATAATAATAATAATAAGAATAATAAATAATAATGATAATAATAATAATAATTAGGCATCATGTCTCTCCCCGAAAATGTGTTTTTATTTTACTATACTATTTCTGTGTTGTGTACCATTGTCATGAACGACCGAACTATAATTCCATGGCGTGACCTTTTTGTCGATGGTAGCAGGTTAATGAAGCCGTATACGGTGTATGTTTATATAATATAAAGCGTTCTTATAGGGGGATAAGGGTCTGGCCTTCGAGTTTGTACACCATTCTCGGGGACACTGTATATATATAATATATTATATATATATATATATATAATATATATATATATATAATATATATATATATATTATATATATATATATATATATATATATATATATATATATATATATATATATACATATATACTTTACTCAGTATTCCCCTCCCCTCTTATGAAAATTAGCCACCTCAAGATCCGCCAACAACGAGCACAAAGATCTGTTTACTTAAAGGTGCTTGAGTTGCGCCTGATGTTCGCTAAAACAGATAAATCTATAATGAGATGTATTGTGTTGTTAATTATTTTGGAATAACATATTTGACAGTAGGTAGAGAGATCGTTGAAATAGTCAATTTTGTTTTCCTGAAAGAAAGAGTTTTGCCTAGAGTGCAGCGGTGAGATCATTAACCGTGTTTAGAGGTGAAAAGTTAGTTTCGTGTTGGAGATTTCTGGTGGATGTGCATAGATTATGGCATTTTTTTTTTTGGTATGCGGAGATCGTTATTTGGGTTGATTGAGTGTGAATGTGTTTAAAGACGGGGTGCCAGATGGTGTGAGAAGTTTATACCTAGTTGGCCAACCCATAGCAACAGTTTCCACAACTAGAGCGTTCCTAGCAACGGAGAAACCCCTATGAAGGAGCCTTAGAGATGTCTTATCTCCCAAGCTTGGTTTATTCATTACTAATAATGTCACCTGTGCCACTCGTAGAAGGAGTACTGATCCCCAAAGTTGCTTTTGGTTATAGAAGTGAAAAAAATAAATGAAAAATCAATAAGTTTTTATACTAAAGTGGACCTGGAACGAAGTCAAAATTGTTCTGAGCCAAAATCAAAACTAGCTATTGAAGTCTAAAGTGTATGATACGTCAAACAATATGTAATGAAGGTTGGCGAATCCAAATATGATGATGGTCCCAGCTATGTGCGAGGTGTTTTAAACCCCAAAGGAGGTGTTAGTTTTACTCCCATCTGAATATATATTTTAAACTAACATTACTTTACATAACCTTACCTACTAAAACTACGAATAAATGCTAAAATTAAGAAAGTAGCCTAACCGTTAATGATAACATTCCTAAAATTACCCAACAAACTTAACCTAATCCTATTATTTTCTAAAATATTGATGACATATCAATGCTAATTTTGCATCAACATAGTAATATCTAATAAAACCAAACAAAATTTATCATATCTAAACCTATCTAACATTCTGAACTACGAATATATATGTTAGTTTACTGAGGTTGCAACTTATAAATCAATATCTGCTAACAAAGAATTATCTATCAATACATTACACAACCTAACCTACCTAACTTACTAAACTATGAATAAATGCTAGCATTAACAAAGTACCCTATCTATCAATGGTCACTAACCTAACATTAAACAACAAAACTTAATCTAACCCTACTTTTCCGTCATATCAATCGTTATATCTGAAAAAAATGCTAACATTAACAAAATTCAATGCCTAATATCTGTAAATAGCTAACATCACCTTACAAAACTTAAACTATTTCCACTTTTCCAGCATTTCTCTAACATATCAGTGTTAATTTTACATTATCATAGTAATATTTAACAAAACTTAACAAAAATTTATCATAGCCTAACCTAACTATCACACTGACCAACAAAGTTATTTCATAAGTTTTACTTTAAAAACATTGGGAGGTTACAATAAAATGTTATCACGAACAAGGCTGCGTCATTATATATCCAAATAACATACCAAGACCCGACCTAACCTAATAACGTAACTTAGCATATCGTATCTAACATATGAACCTATGAATAATTACCAATGTCTCTCAAGTACCTGACAAATCATTACTGTTAACATAAAATACATTCCCAACGTAACAAAGTAACTTAACATGTAAACCTTTAATCGTCATAACCTACCAAGACTGAACATTAACACACTAAATTTTGAATAAGTGCTAACGTAAACAAAGTGCCCTACCTATCAAGCAAAAAATCACTTTGAACTATAAATAAATGCTAA
>JABUQX010091023.1:2500-27500 GCA_015478945.1 Trachelipus rathkii
AGCAATAGAAATTTAGTTCATATGGAAACTAGGTTTGTGATAATGGCTGTGTCAACATGGACATATAGAGATCTGACAATGCCGATAGTATTGCCGAGAAGGCAAGTGCTAAACTCGTAGATGTATGTTGTTCTTTTTGTGGTTATTTTTTTACTCAAGTTAGAAACATTAAAGAGAACAGAAAATGATTATTATTATTATTATGTATTATTATTATTGATTTTATTATTATTATTATTATTTATTATTCTTTATTTATTATTATGTGTTATTGTTATTTTAAAGTTAAGCTAAGGCTAACTGGTGACTCATTTCGCCCGGCTAGGTGCTTAATGAACTTGGTACGCATTTTTCTATTGCTGCAGCGATTCTCGATATCGAGACTTTTCCAACGATCTGCGACCTCACTCAGCCCTCTGGAGAGAATATCTTCATTACAACCGATTTTGTTCACCAGAGTGCGAATTTCAGGAGGGCCTCTAGCACGCTTGCAAGGATGAGGCACCTGGCCCTGAGGTTTCGTTCGTACACAAAGTGTAAGACGCTCAGTCATTCCAATGCCGCTGCTTCGTCATTTTCTCCTCTCATTTATATAGATCATTGGGGTGAAGGGGTTTCCCCCCCAATTTGGCTGGCGCATATACCTACCCATCTCTCCAAACTGGAAAGAACTTACAGTTGCAGACACCAAACGCTACCCCATTTCTCTAACGCTGTCACAACGTAAGCTGAAGGAGAAGATGCGCTGGCTAACGTCTTCTACTCAATGGTTTGCGACCTAGTTTGGGTTCAGGAATTATCGCTCCACACAGGAACCTCTCTCCAGTTGGACCACGATATCCGTGAGACTTTCTCCTCTAATAAATGGTACTGGCTGTTTCCTTCGACCTCCAGGAGGATTACGGTTCCACGTGCGGAATGGGAGCTCTACATAGCTTGCACTCTCTGGACCTTAGCGGACAACTTCCGCCTTCCTCCTTCAGTCTCATGTAGGGTAGATCTTGCCGAGTTCGCTGTGGCACCACTGTTTCATCATTTTCATATGGTCGAGGAGGTGCCTCAGGGAAGTGTACTCATCGTCCTGCATTTTGCAATCGGTTTCAATGGTGTCATTGCAAGCATCCCATCCTCGGTTCGTTGCTCTCTCTATGTGGATGACTTGGTGTATGTTTATGGGGTCAAACTTTCATGCAAGGAGCGACAGATGCAGCTGGTCATCAATGCAGTATACTGGGCAGAAAATATTCTACCTGGTATACATTCCCATGAAGCAGCATTGTCTTTGATATGAGTGTGAAGCTGTTTTATGCATATGTATACTGGGCAGAAAAGATTCTACCTGGTATACATTCCCATGAAGCAGCATTGTCTTTGATATGAGTGTGAGGCTGTTTTATGCATATGTATACTGGGCAGAAAAGATTCTACCTGGTATGCATTCCCATGAAGCAGCATTGTCTTTGATATGAGTGTGAAGCTGTTTTATGCATATGTGTACTGGGCAGAAAAGATTCTACCCGGTATACATTCGCATTAAGCAGCATTACATTTGATTTTTTTTTTTTTTATATAGTTGTCACCACCACTCACGGGCAGAGCCCTATTCAAGGAGGGGGTGTTACACGTCTCAGAAGCTCACCAACTAGTGCAAATTACGCAGATGAGCACAGACACAAGCTTTGAAGTGAGGGAGATTAAATTCAGCAGGAAACACAGAAGATGGGAGAGAATTCACAAGAAGGGTGGCAGGAAAGAAAGGAAGCACCGCAGCGTAGCTAGCCTGGAGTTCCAATATCCCACAAAACTCATGCGCAGACACAGCACCCCTTGTGCTACGCGGGCGCCGTAAAGGTGGTGATACGCGAGTTACAAGTTCCCTCGAGCATCTGCCACAAGCGGTACCTATAGCAGAGATAAAAGCAACCACATCGCGCAAAGATAGAGGTTCAAAGTGAAGTGGAAAGTACGGAACAGTTATAAGTCTTTTGCCTTTGACTCGACCTGTCCAAAAGCCGGAAACCAAAGCCCCCAGATATGAGAGCAGTACTCATACAAGGGCGGATGAGGCGCTTGGTATAGCTGGAGTAACTGAGAAGAAGAAAAAAAGTCTCGAGTCTAAACAGAATTCCCAGTTTCTTTGAAGCCGCCCTACAATCCGTTGTGATGTGAGGTTCCAAGACATTTTCTTGTTAATGTTAAGGCCAAAGGATGTTTATATTGTCAACAGGAGAACGAGAGAACCGTCGAAAGAGTAGGACAGTTGGAGAGGTGTTTTAGAGAGGGAGCTGAGATCTGTAGAAGTTGAGTTTTTAAAGAATTTAATTTCACAAGGTTGAGACGACCCACCCGGAAAATTCTATCCAGATCTGCGAGAATAGAATCGGAAGAATTAAGACGAAGAGGCAATTCTAGAAGTAAAGAAGGAGCCAGAATTTGAAATGAGTTGAAAGATGAAGGGTCGAGTCACGGCAAACGAGTGGATAGAGTTAGATGTTGCAGGTGAGAAAGATCATTAATGAAAAGTAAGAATTAAGTAGGAGATAAGACAGAACCCTGAGGACACCACACTTGACAGAAAAAGAAGAACAAGTCGCCCCATCAACAAAGCTGATATTGAGCAATTTGAGAGAAAACTAGATATAAGTAAAAAGCAAAGAAAGGGAGGAAACCCAAAGGAAGGGAGCATGGAGAGGCAGTGACATGTGTGCCTATATAATCCCAGTCCAAATGCTTTGGATATGTCAAGCTCAACCACGCAAGTCTCCCTTATATGTTCCTAAGGGCGGAAAACCAATAAATCAGTAAGATAGGAAAGTATATAGCCAGTAGACCTCGAGCGCGGAAAGCCGTACTGGCGATTCGGCAAAGAAAGTGAATGAGATTTCCAGATGATCTAAAGAAATGAAGTTGAGAAGGGTTTCAAGATCTTAGATAGAATACAAGTGAGAGCTATAGGGCGATAGTTAGAAGATCAGAGCGGCTTCCTTTTTTTCGGAATCAGTTGGACATGTGCGTGCTCCCAACACTGAGGAAAAGTGTTTGTATTGAGACATAAGTAGAAAGGAGTTGAACGAGAAGAGGGGCCAGCACGGAAGACACTCCCTCAAAACACGGGAGAAAATGCACTCCCGGGCACCGCTTCCTAACGTTCAATGAGATTTCAGGAGCCATGCACGCCGACTCAAAATGTATCACAGGCAGAGGCATAGGACACCTGAAAGGAGGAGGAGGAGGAGGAGAATGCAGAATCATCCGGGTTGAGTTAGAGGAAAATGGGAGGCCGAAGAGAGAGATTTTCCCTTTCAGTTGGAGAATTAGCAACCGCGAACCATCAGAACGAATAGAAGGACGGAAAGGCGATTTTACAGAAAGTTGTTAGAGATGTTTTTTGGCATGAAAAGAGGCCAGAAAGATTTGGTCAGTAGTCAGAACCAAAGAGGTTAGCGGCACGTTTCGTTTGGATGAAAGCCCGCTTTGCTCGTCGAAGAGTATCCTGCAACGATTTTAGCTGAATGAAAATTAGCAAGAGTGATAGGAGAACGAGAATTTTTCCAATCCTGATACGCACTGTCTCTAGCCTGAATGGCCAAGAGCAGCACGATCGAACGCGAGGATTATGAGGAGAGTTTACGATTTAGTCGAAGAAGGAGATGAACTGTATCCAGTGCAGTGATTACAGCTCCCACCTTATCGGCAGAAGCTGAACGCGTCACCCGAGTCAAAGCAGTCATTCCAATTAAAGTTAGCGTAGAAGCAACGCACGCAAGGCCTCCCAATCGACCCGATCAAAGTGGCAGAAAAAACACGTAGGTAGGATGGAGCGCTTGAGAGAAAGTATTAAAATTACGAGATATAAGGTTGTGGTCAAAAATTTACCAATAGGAGCAAAGGTTGGTGTATTTATAGAGAGAAGGACTAGTGTGAAACATAGGTCAAGTGTGTTAAAGAATTGGTTAGGACGATCTCGGAACGTGTGTGGGTTCTTTAATTATTGTTGCTCCAGATCGTTGAGAATACTAAAGGATTCGGCCTCTCGTCCCCACCTAAATCAGTATGAGAGGACGCCAATCCATTCGTGTTGTGTACATTGAAACGCATAAATAAAGGACCTCAAGTATTAAGAATGAGAAGAATAAAGTCTTTGTTGATAAGTAGAACAGGATAATTCAAAAAAGTTATGAAAATCTGTTCTGTTAGGAGAAGCACAAGAAGCAGAAGCAAGATTATTGTAGTAGAAGGAGAAAGATTTTAACCACAGAATGTCGAAGTTAGGAGATTCGAGAATTTCTCGAACGTGTTACAGGAGTGTTTTATGTTTACATAGCACATAGCTCCACGCCTTTAGACGGAAATTGTGAAATAAGTTATAGTTGGATACATTAAACGAGTTAAAAGATGAATTCTTAGCCATCTGGTCTCAGACAAGAGCCAAAAATTAGGGTTAGAGTTAGAGAGGTGATATTCCACAGTGGCAAAGTTAGATTTTAAGCGCGGGGACGTTAGTAAAGTCTATAGAAAGCCCGCTTCTGTGCAAATCTGCCATCACACGTGCACACACAACCACCAACATAAAAAAAAAAAAAAACAGGTTATTTAAATTCACACGCTAACAAAAACTAAATTCTTTATACAAGAAAACTATTTCTTATAATGATGTAAAATGTGGGATAACTCTTATGGAAGTTCAGAACACAAAACGTTCATAGTACACCCTCAAAATTCTACGAAAGAAAAAAAAAAAATACAATTATTCAACGGTAAAACTGGATAATGTAAAAGATTCAAATATACAATTAACCTTAAAAAACGTTGTGCTGTATACTCCAACCGTTTAAAATAAATAAAAGAAAATAGAAACAGTGCCCACGAGTCAAAAGACGAAGAAAAAATAACCCTAGTACTACCTAAACTACGTATTACACAATCTAAAAACTAACTATTGCTAATCTACATACTAAAAAGTTTCAAAAACTCCTAAAAATTTAAAACGGATAGCTTATCTTTTAAAAGGGTGATCCAATTCTTCGAAATATTAAAACCATAATAGTTAAACGGAATTAAACAACAGAGCAATTAATGTACAAGCAATTTTAAAAGCTTAATGGATTATACATTATAAACACACTCATATCAACGGAGCTCCAGTAAAGCACAACCTATCACCACACAGTCTACACGCAATATCGTGGTTCACACTCATATATATATATATATAGGATATATATATATATAGTATATATATATATATATATATATATATATATATAATATATATATATATATATATATATATAAAAAGATTTATATTATATATATATAATATAATATATAAGTAGAATTAATACATTCACCACTCAGATATATAATATATATATTATATATATATATATATATATATTATATATATATATATATATATATATCTACTATATTATAATATATATATATATTTAAAGAGAGAGAGAGAGAGAGAGAGAGAGAGAGAGAGAGAGAGAGAGAGAGAATGTGTAGACTGCAAATTTTGCCAAATTTCGCTTGCCTAGCTCTTCTACCTATTACCTCTCCTTGAGCTTGTATGTAATATGCAGGTCCGCTAGGGTTGGTATGTGGTAAATAACAGTCTATCCCAAAACTGTTATTTACCGCATTGTTGCTAAAATATTTTTAAATTCTCTAATTCTAACACTTTTTTGCACCTAACCCCTCTGCGATACAATCACCTATGGCTGCGCATGTATGTAACGCACAGGTCCGCTAAGGTTATATATAGTAAATACCGATCTATGCAACCTCTATTTACTATATTTTGATAAGCAACGTTACGGTTTCTAATTTCTAACATTTTTCGGAAGACATTCTGCGCTACTATTACCCAGCTTGGCCTCTCTCCAAACTGCTATGTAACGGCACGCCCGCTAGGGTTAGTATGTGCGGAAATAACGGCTATCCCAGAGCTGTTATTTCCACTTATATACTTAAAGATACATGCGACTCCTAATCTCCACCTAGTTTTTCCTTACTCTAGCCTCTAGATCCTAAGTTTGGCTAATTACTCGAAACGCTACTAAGCCTACCGCGAGTTTTACACTGGCATGCATGAAACACTTCACTTTTTGTTTTCCTGACTAGATTATTAGCATTCTTTTTGATACGCTATTCAAATCTAATGCGTTTTCGTTAGCAAACCTTATTTCTGAAACTCAGCTTAGTCACGACTAGTCTAGGTTCGCCGTAACTTTGCCTCTAACCTAAAAACCTGTACTTAATAGGCCTTCCCTTTTTTTCTAAACTCACCTTGTTTTTGGGTTTAATTATTTAATTCGCATTAATTTGCCTTGAATTTTAATATATAGTTGTGATTTTGCTATTTTTTGTAATAATTCTTCTAAAGGAAGCTACATGTGTCGATTTTAAAAGTGATAATTCGGCGGCGTGGCTTAGTTCCACGAAACTACAACCACATCTTTAACATAGGCCGTGTTCGGACTCTACTCTGTAAACTTTGTATAGTTCGCTTGTAGTTCAAGCTCTGTATTAGATGTTCTTTCCACTCCACAGAGAGTACCTTTCCACAGTACCCCTGCAGAGGCGTGAGGCCGGGCGCTCTAATCCGGTAGCGGAGTGGCCGGGCGCAATTGACGGGCCTCTGGCTCGATACGTCTCTAGACGCAGGCGGCTGCAAACAAGGACGAGGGCGAGAGAGGAGCTGGTGTTGGAGGTGCAGGAGTGTGGACGAGAGGGCGAGAAATACAGAGGGAATTGGAACATCTGCAGTACGACTTGTGGAAGGCATGTCAGGAGGTGGAAAAAGAATAGAAAGGTAGAGGAGGGAGAAGAGGAAAAAGGAAGAGGATCTGGTCAAGAGAAGAGTGGTGAGATGGAGATCAGAGGGAGATGAAGGAGGAGAAGAGTCGGGCAGGAGATGAGGAGGGGAGATCTGGTACAGGAAAATGATGTATCCAAAGGAATCAGAATTGGGTTTGGAAACAAGTCCGAATCTTGGACGTCAGGAGAATTCGCCTCAAAATAGGCAGGTTTGAGACGATCGATATTGATATTACTTCGGTGCGAGTGGGACGTTGTACCTTGAAAAACTTCTCCTTCCGAAGTATGACTGGGAAGGGTCCGTCGTACTTGGGTTGGAGAGGAGAACGGTGGGAGTCATGCCTCACCAAAACATGGGTACAAGAAGAGAGATCTTTCGGAATGTAAGAGTGCCCCTTTTGCTGGCGGGTCGGAGTAGGTCTCCAGGAGAGGGCACTGCGTTTCAAACGGGTGAGGTATAGGGTGGGATCAGCAGTAGCAGGAGGGAAAGATTGAGAAAAGAACTCGCCCGGCAGACGGAGAATAGAGCCATAAACGAGTTCGGAAGCTGAACACTGAAGGTTTTCCTTAACGGCAGTGCGTATACAAAGCATTAACCAAAGGAGGGCTTCCGTCAATTCTCTGGTTGGTGTGGTGATGCCATGAGGAGAAGCCTTTAGTGACGTGAAACCTTCACAAATTCCCGTTCGAGATAGGGTGGAAACTGGTTGTGTATGGATTTTCTCAGAACCAAGCAAGCGCATCAAATCTTCCCAGAGGAAGGGATTCGAAAACGCGACCTTGATCCGTTAGTGACCGAGAGGGGAATGCCAAACCGAGAGATCCAAGGGACAAGAAAGCTTTTGCAATAGATTCCGCTGTAGCAACAGAGAGTGGAATAGCTTCCGTCCAACGAATGAACCTATCAATACAGGTGAGGATATATCGCTTGCCATGAGGAGGGGGAGAGGTCCAACAATGTCGATGTGGCCCTCTCAAACCTGTTTGACCAGGAGGCAAGAAAGTGCCTAAGGGAGCTTTAGTATGTCTTTTGCACTTTTAGACGCTAGACAAGCCATACAGGCGCGACCCAAGTTTCCTACGTCGGCGTTAACGTTAGGCCACACAAAAACCGAGCGTTACCAGTTGCGTGAGCCTCGACGCCAGGGTGTGAAAGCGAATGGAGATGGCAGAAGACTGCCTTTCGCAGGAGAATTTGGAACGAAAGGGCAAGGGTGGCCTGTTGAAGTGTCACACAAGAGTCTCTTCTCTATCCGGAAGATTGACCACTGCAGCTGTAAGAGAAGAGTCCTGCTAAGGATCGATATTGTTCTTGCTCTGGCACGGTGCCATGCTTGGCGTAATCAATGTCAGGGAATGGGGGAAAGAGCATTAATTTCAATCCGAGAAAAGACATCCGCAGTGAAATTATCCACTCCGGAGATTTGTGAGTATGTCTGTCGTAAACTGAAAAACGAATTCAAGATGACGAGCTTCACGGGGGAGGTGACGTTCATGCCGTGAAGCATTTTTGCGAAAAGTGATCGCTTGTCGGTCGGCAGAGTGGGAACTCCCGTCCGTTCCAAAAAAGTACCGAAATGGCGAACAGCAAGATTACATAGCAAGCAATGTCCCGTCCAAAAAGCACTTATCACTGTTTCGGCGGGTTAGCAGCTTGCGTGAAGAAGAAGGCAAGTGCACCATTCGCCCTTTGAAATTGCTGAAAGCACCCGCACAACAGCAAAATCGGAGGCATCTACTGCCACTCTCGCTGGTGCGTAATCGTGGCACCTGAACTCAGGCAATTGGGCGAGGCGAGGGGAGAGTCTATCCCTTGACCCGCAGAGTCCTCTCATACAACAGCCCATCTCTCTCTCTGCGGTGTCTGCACTGCCACATTTTACTCTCGTCTGCCTCGCTTGTTTAGTACGACATTGTAGTTGCTGAGTGAGCGGACCTAAGGAGGGCGATGACCGCTGATTTCAGAAATTCTGTGTGTAAAAGTTGATCTTCCCAGATATGAGCGAAGTTGCTTGATTTTGGGAAGAGGGAAAGGTCGTAGTGACGATAAGTCCCACCGTGCCTCGTGGACAAGAGCGAGGCAAGAGTATCCCTCCCGAAGAGCATGCACCCCCGCTCTTGGTTTATTTGGGTGTCGCGGGGGTTCCTCCGCCCCTCCCCTACGGAGTATTGAAAACGTCCCCCCCCCCTGTATGTTCCCCGTCGGCCGAGCCCCCTAAATTGCCTTGAATTACCTTTACAAAAATATATACTGTGTCAAAGAATGTTATGAGAGTACTAACGCTGGTGTCCCCGCATCGCGAGCGTATTCCCGCCTCGGCCCTTAGAGAAAAACAGGTATATCCCGCAGTCATCTCACAATTCTTCCTTAGTTCAATTATACTCTCTATATAAACGGTCTTATCTGTAGGTTTTATCCTCTATATTAGATTCTTTAGCACAGAGAGGACACAGAGCAATACTATATTAAGAACTCAATATTCCAAATAAATTCGCCAATATTCAAATTCAAGCTTTAACTTTTGTAGTTTTCGAGCATATGATTTATGTTCTCACTTTATTAGATTAATTTTTATTCCTCTGTTTTATATATTCTTGTTGCTGCATTTTTCTTACAACTTCGTATACTAGGCATTTTCTTCATACTCAAAGAGCCACGTAAAATGTGTATTACTATTCCTGGCTCATTGGGAAACGCTCCTCCGGAGCCACGGGTATGCTCTGGTAACTGTGCTGAGAGAGTAGTCCAAATAATAAATAATATATTTTGTCTGGTCTTTAGCTACTGTTAGTAGTTTTGGTTTTGAATATGGATGGTGCCTTCTAGAGGCTGTGTTGCCAGCAGGGTGGTAAGGAAATACTTTATTGTATATGCGGCTACAGATATATATATTATACCTATCCTAGTGATTATATGATGATAGTACAGAATTCAAGGCCCTAAAATCTACCCATCTATGAGTGATCTCCAAGTCACCACGTGGTGCCTTAGGGACACATGTGTAGCGAGTAGTAACCACATTAATCCTATTTTGGAAAATTAAGGGCGCACATTTGCCAAGTTGTGCATACATGTGATCCAAACTCTAGGCCGTATGTCAGGCTCATTTGAGCTATCAGGGGGATGATGAGCGAGCTACTAGAGCATAATGGGTGGGTGGGCTACAGTAGTTCGATAGTATTATTATATATATGATGTGATTCAACAGATAATGCTTAAGAGGGGTATCTAGGAAAGAAGCAGGGTATGCAATAAAGAAGAATAATTTACCTTTGCAGGAGGTCAGAAAGGGAAGGACCACTGAAGGAAGTTGGAAGGTTAGCAACAGAGCCATCAGATCCCTTTAGAGCAGAAGCAATAATAGCACCTGGTCAAGTTATAAGAGAAGTATCACCATACGATCAAGTTCGTGACGATTACTAAGATCGACCATAAGATATAATAATGAGTGAGTACAAATAAAAATAAGATATCAATACATCCAGGAGATTAAAAGGCTGTGTACTACCTCAGAGTAACAGTAGGAAAAAAACCCATGGGAATATTGCGGCGTGAGAAGAAAAAGATACATACATAGTGCATAAACGTATATACTCACCATATACCGGAATGTAGTAAAGAGCCTTAATTAGTGACAGCGAAAAAGTATGACGGTCCAGGGAGAGGATAGCAGAGTCCTGGAAAGTGACACTGTGAGTACAGCGAAAGGCTTGGCCTCCCAAAATCGAATCATAGAAGACAAAGGTTATAGAGGTACTGATCGTAATACGTTAAAGAATCAATTACCTAGCTATCGCAGTAGTTAGTAGAAGAAAGAAAAAGAGCCAGCATCTCCCGTCGCTCCTACGGCGGGATGGCTGTCGAGTTTTCCCCTGATAGAGAGGGCAGGAAGAATCGCATTTCTTGACATCCATGCCGAAAGTATGGTGATAGTAACAGTACCATGAGGATATTGGCGCTGGCGTGAGGAAGAAGCAGAAGGTGAACGAGGACGGCGAGAAGACGAAAGTTTGAAGGAGTGGGATCACGAGAGCGAAAAGTGTTGTTATTAATTGCCGCGTGTAAGGGGAAGAGAAGGGCAGTTTTTATATCGGCCATGCCCGTTTCGAGAACCGAAACCCGGTATCCAGAGCTGCCAAAGGAGGAGGTTGTACTGCGAAAGCGGGAGAAGTAGGCAAGTTGGGTGGGTGAGAATAAAGAGGTTGAGCTGGATAGGAGGCAGAAGGCGGTTGGAACAAGAGGAGGAGGAAGGGTGGCGGAGGTGTTGGTAGAGTACTGGGGAATGTGTTGGCGTGAGTTTAGATGGTTGAGGAGGTCGCGAGAGTTGAAAGAGGTAGGAGAAAGAGAGGAAACGGCGTAAGAGGTGGGGGACCAAAGGCTCCACCGGAGGGGCGCAAAATTCTGTCTGCTGTACGGCAAACTCAAGTGAGGGACACGTCGGGGTTTATTGATTGCAGTACGCTGTGATGTCGAGCAGGCATCTTCTGGAGGAAGAGGGGTGCGAATATATTTTCTCTTCCGTGTAGATGGAGTGCGCCCAGCAAAAACCCAGATCGCCTTACCATCAATTCCGGAGGTTTCTGGTCGCCAGTGAGATGCCTCCAAGCAGAGTTTCCAATTGTTCCTCTCTGGTGGGAGCCAAGCGGTCGATAATAAGGTTTTTGAGCGTGTTGTAAGGGGTTGTAGAGTTTCTAGTTGTTGCCAGGAAATCCCTGATTTTGAGGAGGCAAGATTCTGGTAGAGCATTCACAACCCTCGAATATCTCTCCTTCTCGTCTTCGATGGTCTCGATGGTCAGGAGCGCTGACTCAGTCAGGTCAAACCAAAGCTCGGGATTGTTTACGAAGAAAGGTTGCAAATGGAATGCTCGCGAGGGAGTAGACATGATAATGATAAGCTTACGTAGAAGTGAGCGAGCGAAGAAAGAAAAAAAAAAAAAAAAAAAAATAAATAAAGATAATTAGGTAATTGTAGCGAGCCATGCCGTTATGCTCCTGCTAATAATGTACTTAACCTCTTCGAGCGGTGGCCAGAGCAAAAAGAACTTCTATACGGCCTTAGCAGCCTTGTCAGCTGGTAGACAGATGCAATCTAAAATTTTGAGCCATCGCCATGCTTATGCTGTGACTCACCCCAAATATACACCTCATCCTCCTAATCACGCGTATACATTATACGTCGTAGCAGTACCATCTGTCTTACTACATAAGGCTTCATTTTCACGCAATCTTTCCAATCATATCCAAATTCGTGATTCTATCCATCATCTTTCCACCTTATTACCTTATATACCTACTAGCGACTCGTTATATCTTATCACCTTATAGGGTATATCAATCACTTACTTTTGCCCCCCACCATCTGTATAATATATTATATAAGTCTTCGTGATATACTGACATTCAATACTCATGAGTATCACGTCTAAAATGACCATACTCATACTACTACAACTTCATTATATTATATCAATCATATAACACCTCATACGTTTCCACTCTGATCCTTCCTGTCTTATCATAACTATATATACGTATACAAATATTGCATCATCCTCTTAAATTTTCTATCTATTCCTATTCTTGATGCCTTTTGTACTCTAGTGTTTTCTCTCCCCTCATGCTACTTTAAAGTGCTGTGCCTGATACTATACGCTTGAGTGCTATCCCAACTGCGAAGGTAGTCGGAATAAGTAGATTATTAAATTATAACAAGTAATAATTAAATAATAATAATAAATTATAGCATAAATATCAAAAATTTAAATTAATATATTACTTATATATCATCATCATATAACATTATACTATATCCATAAAATAATAATAATATTAACTAATATTAATTGTAAAATAAATTATATAATAATTAATTATAACGCTCTCATTGTTCCTCCGTATAATTTCCATTAATAAACTTTAATATGAGCCTAATATCCCAAACTTATCAACTATCCCGATAATATATACACATTCCAACCATCTTGACTTATTAATAAAATAATAATTAAAAACTAATCCATCAATAATAATAATAATAAATAATGAGAGTAATAATTAAATCATTGAATCAAATAGAACTGACTACAAAAAATACTTAAACAATTCGAATACCACGAATGCGATCTCAATTATAAGTACTTGTATGCATAACCAGCAACATAGCACAGATGGTAGGCGTCCACACTACTCCGCCTCTATCACCCCAGCATCCCTACTTGCCTCGATAGCTGGCTTTCATCATTCAGTTTGTTCTGGCTACGCTCAGTGTTCTTCCAGTACTACAACGAGCTGATGAAAGACACATAAACAACTCCTATGCGCAACAAAACACAAAGAGTGGGATTTACATGCGTGAGCGCGTTACAAAAAAACATTATCATTCATACCTAAGTATAACCGCGTT
Source organism: Trachelipus rathkii (assembly GCA_015478945.1). Taxonomy (NCBI): domain Eukaryota; kingdom Metazoa; phylum Arthropoda; class Malacostraca; order Isopoda; family Trachelipodidae; genus Trachelipus; species Trachelipus rathkii. Next base: position 15,732 of record JABUQX010091023.1, read on the forward strand.
ACACAATAGCTAGAATTTTAGCCGCTATTTCGTTCTCGTCAACTAGTCTATCACTCTCGCCCAGTACGATTTGGGTGGTCCGCTCCCGCCTGGCAATTCTAAATACTATTCTTCCGCGTGCTTCGGCGGTCCTATCGGAAGCTGGTGCTTAGGGACTAGCTTCTTAAGGAATCTAGTTTATGAGAAATGTTCGATTGTATTCGCAAGCTCATCTCATATTTATCTTTTACGCGGAATAGTATCACCTAAACCAGTGCTCACTCTTTCACGTTCACTAAAAAAAAAAATCACGATACAAAAGACTATTGGGCATTTAGAACAGGGATGTAGATAGCTTTTATATACTATTGCCGGTACATATGAATTCATATTCTGCAGGAAAGAGATTTCCTACAGAATATGAAGCTTATGCAGAGTAGCATCTGTAAACAAATTGATAATATACTATTATATAAAAGCGTGGCCTGTTTTATGTATATGTTATTTCGATACACAGCGCAGGGAAAAGGATTCTCCGCTTCTTATTAGCAAGACGATTATGCATTAAAGCAGCAAGCCCAGCTATTACCTATTATCAATACTTATTTATATTATCTCATATTCCTGCAGGAAGAATTCCTATTCAGTGAATAATGAAGCTTATTGTGGTAGTAGTTGTTTGGAGTGCTTAGTACTAAATAAATGTATTATCACCTTTTGAGCGTAGGCTGATTTTATCTTTTACATTCGCAAGGTATAGCTAGATAATATTAGACAGATAAGCTATAGCAGGAGAGAAAGGATTCCGGATCACCTGGTATACTATTTGCATAAGCTAAGTCATTACATTTGATATTAGATTAGTCTCACACAGACAACATATATTAATAAAAATATACCTATATATGTTTTAAAAATCTTATATGTATACTTAGAGATATATATATATATATATTATATGAAGAGAAGTGGTGATAAAAAGGAGAGAGAGATGATAATATACTAGAGAGAGATAGAGATAGAGAGAGAAGAGGAAGAGAGAGAGAGAGAGAGATATGTATAGAGAGAGTGATAGAGAGAAGAGATGAGAAAAATGTCCTTAACTCTGAGTCACAATTTACAAAAGAAGAGTAAGTAATAAGATATTGGGTACTGTTACCTCTGTGTACTATTACCCAGCTTGGCCTCTTTCCATAAAGCTGCCTATTGTAACGCGTCAACGGCCCGCTTAAGGGTTAGTATAGAATCATGGAATAATAACGTATACCTATTCCATACAGATGCTGTTATTTCCCACATTATATAACTTAAAAGGAATCATTAATTACGACTGAACTTATATTCTCTCACTATAGATTCTTCTTTCCCCTTTATTTCTGAGGCCCTTCACTTCCATCATAGTGATGTGAAAAGGATGAGAAGAATGGGGTAGGTTGTAATAAAATATTCACACCCGCTCGACCACTTCGTAATTAAGTAAATAGTAATATATTTTGTTAATCGTTGGGAGTGGGGAGTTTTGTTTATGGAAAAAGGAGTTTTGAGCAAACGTTTGTGCTGTTAAAAGATTTTAGGAATAAGTAAAGCGCTACTTAAGACTATCCAGGAATGAAGATTGAGGTTAACAACTCTATGAGTTCATGCTGCGGTGACACTTCACTTTCGTTCTCTCTCCTACTAAAATTTAGGCGGGTATTCTTGTTGATACTGACTATTCAGATCTAATGTCGTTTTCGTAGGTTATTAATGCAACCGCGTATATATCTCTTAAAAATCCTCAAGGCTTTGGCTCCACGACTAGTCCTAGGTTCGCCTTAACTTTGCTTAACCTAAAAAATTAACTTGAATAGGCTTCCCTATTTTCTAAAACTCACCCTTGTTTTTGGGTTTTAATTATTTAATTCGCATTAATTTGCTTGTATTTTAATATAATGTTGTGATTTTGCTATTATTTTGTAATAATTCTCTAGAAGGAAGCTACATGCTGTTGCGATTTTAAAAGTGATAATTCGGTGGCTTGGAGGCGTGGCTTAGTTCCACGAAACTACAACCACATCTTAAACATGGGGCGGTTCGGCTCTACTCTGTAACTTTGTAGTTTAACTTTGTAGTTCAGCTCTGTATAGATGTTCTTCCACTTCCACAGAGAGTACCTTATTCCACAATTATATATATATTATATATATATATATATATATATATATATATATATATATATAATATATATATATATAATAATATATATATATATATTTATATATATAGTTATATATATATATAAATATATATATATTTATTATATATATTATATATATATATATATATATATTATATATATATATTTATTAATTATATATAATATTTATATATATTTAATGAAAACGGGGCATTTGCATAGGGGGGAAAAAATTTAAATTGGGGGGGGGGGGGAGAAAGTAATAGTTTTGGGAAAGAATTTGTGCTTCGCACTGATGAGATGAATGTGACTAGAGTGTGGTGGGGAACACTTTGAAAAATCTGAATAACATTGCAGTAAGGAAAGAGGTGATTAGTTGAATGTGTTGGGTTTGGATGGTACAAGTTAATAGGTATTGGGCATTTGAGGTCGATTAGAAAGGAGGAGTAATGTGTAGAGTGAGAAAGTTGCAATGAATGGTAAATCAGGAGGTATAGATGAAATTACCGGTTGAAATGATCGAAGACGAAGCGAGATGGTGAATTGATTGGATTGGAATTGTATAAACAAAATGTTTATGCGAGAGCATAGTTCCGAGGGATTAGAGAGAGCACAGTAATAGTACCTTTATATAAGGGAAATGCATAAGGGTAACGTAGATTATATAGTGTAATAAACTTATTTGGATTGTGGTATCAAGCTCATTGATCTTAGTAGGTAGGGAAGATATATACTTTATATTTTGGGTGTATCTGAATTACAGCAACGCAGATCGATGACAGCCGTGTTGAAGGAAGGCAATTCTGCAAACTGATTGTCGATTCCTTAAGAATATCAGGTTGGCTTTTGGTAAAGTTTTGTAGGGATGGAGTAGTGTAGGTTAATCATTGATACATCTATTTTTATCATTTTGAAAATATAATAGTCGTAAGGTTATAATTGTAATGGAAATGAGGAGTAGAAGAACTAAAATATTTGTTGTTCCCTGATTAACATGAGTCTATTATTTACGCGTGTATTTTATCGAGCTCAATGCAAATTCGACAGGCATGTGTAGTTCTCCGAAAAGTTAGAATACAATAGAGCGAGTGAAGCGTATGGCAGGGTGTTTTAATAGAGCTTATGAGAATCTTTAAAATTAAGCGGTAGCAAACATAGATGGAAAATTAAAGGTGGTAAGAAAATATCTCCAATTTCGCGAATCTTGAGAGAATATCTGAAGACAAATTATGCTACTATGACGATTTAGTATAAAGCTAACGCGAATTAAAGGAAAAACAAATATATGGGATCTCAAGACGAATATATAGCGAGAGTTGAAAAAATGATCTTGTTTTTTAAAATAATATAATATAGAGAGAAAGTAAAGTCTTAGGCGAGATAATGTCTCCAGAGAGTATCATTGTTTTGTAATTCTTAAATGATTGAGATATATCGTCTCAGGTTTCGCCACTTATTGAAAATATCGTGGAAGATGTATTGAACGTATAAGGGAAATATGGTCGGAGTGCTCATGCAGGTGTTCATATTCTGGTTCGATTACTAGAGGCTTGCTAGATTGTGGGGAGAGATCGCTTCAAAATTTTCCGAAACCACCCGTAGAACTCCACCCTCTTTCAGAAAATTTATTCTCGAGCTTCACAGACAATTGCGTACACCCGTCATTATCCGCGTTATTCTAAAACCAAGATCATACAGAAAGTTTCAGACTCCGAATAATAACCCCTTTCACAAGATCAATATAAATTACCATTATCCTATACTCCGATCACCTCATCTCGAACTCCACAGATCATCTGGGTCGTAAAGAATGTTCATTGGTAACAGAGTATGTCATTAGATGAGTTTTAGGCTAGTTCCTGCGGAACGCTATTTTTACATTGCCGATGATATTTTGGACTAATTTGTTATTTTGCGTACTAACAAGTGAGAGAGTCAATTATTGTTGGGATTGGTATGGAGATACTTTGGCAGGTGCTCTTGACTGTGTTAACATGTCTAAAAGAAAGGTGACTGTTTGAAGGTTAAATGCACGCACGGAGTAAGGAGTAAGGTTTATGGTTGTAAGTGTGGACATCGTCTCGAGATATCTTTTCGGTGACTAAATTTATGCTGCTATATGAATTAGTATGTGGGTTGACGAAGATAGCGTGAACCTAACAACCCCGATGGTCAGTGATCTGATTTCACACTTGCGTTTCCATTGAGAGAGCTTTTTAAATAGTGCAATTAAGATAAAAAATAATAGATGTGGCTTCATTAAAAGTGGAAAGCAACAACCAACCGTCATCGATCCAAGTGCGCTCTTAGCTCACTAGTTCTCTGGAAATTTAATGCTAATTATATTGTAATGGCTGCAAGGCCAAGGCTGCTAGTGAGCGATCTCTAACATTCCATTTATGTCGATGACCAATATACCACGTGGACAAGCTCTCAGAGAGGCAGCATTAAAGTAAGCGAGTTATTATTACTTCCCATCAGTAGAGCGAGACGAGTATCGTCTATATATAAAATCGATAAATATGCTCATCGCCTTAAGTATAAGTTCCTACTTAAAATTATTTACCCATTAACGACCAATATATTTCTCCTAATATCCCTACCGTAAAGTAATTAAAGTGTCCTTATTGAAAAGCTAAACTAGTAACGATACTGTTCGTTTTCAAAGCAACGAAGTACCTCGCAACATTATTCTCCAAAACGCCTTACACATCTCCAAACCATTTCAATCATCATTTCGCCCTACATTCTATGATCATTTCACCTTTAATTCCATCATAATTCCTGCGGAAAATTACCAAGTCTCCAACTCACTCCACTCTACCCCATTTACCTATTATCCTATCTAAATTACCTTCAACCCCCAAATATCTATTTCTTTCTTGCACCATTTAAAAACCACACACATTTCAATTATATATAATATATATAAAGTAACGGCACTTCTAGTTACTTTAGTCCTTTCAAAGTAAATAACTGAGTATATAAAATAACGAAATGTAAAGCGCAAAATCTTTTAACTTTTACTCGAGTACGGTAAGTTATTAAAATAATAATAATAAAAAGAATATATATAAGTTATATATAATATAAGTATTTATTATATATATATATTAATATTATATAATATAAGATAAGTGATTTACGATAACAGGAACAATAACTTTTTATTTGTGAGAGTAACGAGGCCCACTACTCTGTATATATATATATATATAAAATATATATATAATATAATATATATATAATATATAATTAATATAATATATATATATATAATATATAATATATATATATATATATATTATACTATATATGTCTTTTATATATTAATATATATAATGAATAAAAAATTATTACATAATTTTGATATGGTGAGTCATGCAATCATCCCTCATATAGAGGGTGAAGCTACACCGATTAATAACTCCATGACCTCAACTAATAAAGTTATATAATAAGGTAATAGCAAATATTACTGGTAGTGAGGGAAAATAATATATATATATTATATATATACTACAATAGGTCCAGCTCTAAACAGTATATATAGGTATATGTAGTCATATTATATTAATTATTATATATATAATATATATATATTAAATATATATAATTATATATTATAATATATATTATATATTAATATATTAATTAATATATATATATATATATATAATAATATATTATAATATTAATATAATTTATATATATACTTAATATTATATATTATACTATATCACTTATAATAATATTATATATATATATATTCAATGGAATAACATAGTCCAATTTTTCAAACTGGCTCGTAAGTCAGTGAATAGTTAAAAGAATAAATGACTTCCTTGATATTTACTATCCATGTATCATGTAGAAATGAATATCTGATCAGCCTTAGATAACTTTGCGAATAACTGCTTTATAGCTTTCTCAATTTTACTTGGTATGTAAGTTATAGGTTTAACAGTATCTAATCTCTCTTTAACAAATAAATTAATTTATTATTCATTACTAGAAAATAATATTCATAGATTAATTATTTGGTTGTGAGAAGATTAGGATACTACATAGTTCTGTATGACTTCCCTGACTCTTATATAAGATGATTAGTTCAATAATATTTCATAGATTGATTATATACTCATAATAGCAATATAATAAATATTTAGTAATTAATTAGGGTTTGTGAGATAAGTATGTGAACAACCAAGTTTCATGTTGAACTTTCCCTGCTCTTAAGTGATTTTGATTGAATTTCTGGTTATCTATCATTGCCAATAAAAATTTATTATTTTAGAAGAAATATTGTCATGTACTTAAATTTTGGTATAGTATATATAGTATATTATAGTAGCTCATTGAAATAATTTATGCATAAATTTTTATGAGTGTATATATAGGGGTATAAAAGATAATTTTTCTCAATAGACTCACTTGTTTTCACGGCTCGATATTCTTTCGCGTTAATTTTGGGTGATCCAGTGTTTCTAAAAATACAGGATTCTCCCCTTTTACTATTCCAAATTTGACTTCCAGTATATTTATCTCTTATACGGTGTCAATGATTTTCTCAAATGTTTATGAATGACTTGGCGTTGTATAATTAAATGTTTATATGCTACAGTGAATATACTCATAGTTTTTATTATTTTATATAATATATATTATTGGGCATTATATTTATTTTACCACCTCCTTCCAATTCATTTATGCATAACATAATTATAATAATATAAATATATATAATAATACTATATTATCACTGAAATGAATAAAAATAATTTAATAAAACAATTATTTATGTGATAGTTATAGTTATTTAATATCTATAGTAGATTAGACATATACAAAAATATAAATTATAATAAATTTACAATATATTTTATATATTTATGTAAAAAAATAAATCTATATATATTAATATTATATATATAATACAATATACTAATATATATTAATATATTATATATATATATATAATATATATATATTATATATTATTATTATATATATTATATAATATAATAATATTATATATATACATATAATAATATATATATTAATATTAATATATTATTATATATATATTATAATTATATTAAATTATAGAAATATATATATAATATAATATATTATATATATTAATCTAATATTATATATATATTATATATATAATAATTAATAATTATAATATTATAATATATATTAATATATATATTAAATATTATATATATATTTTATAATATATAAGTAATATTATTTATATCAGTATTATTATAACAATCAAGGTGCATTAGTATATCTATTAACATATTCATCTTTCGACATAATTGCAATATATTTAGAATTTATCTTTACTTTCTATTTTGGTCCAGCTCACATTCCCACTTTATAATCAAGTTATGCTATGAAAGGAACTTAGAATACAAGTTGCGGATCATATGTACGATCCAATGCTTCACCCTCAAATAAAACCTTTAATCCTCCGATTGAGGTTCCAGGGTCCAGCAGACACTTGTTATGTTATTTTACTCGATTTTTCCGAGAGCCTAATTATTTCAAACTAAACGGTTATCCAGGCCCTAACCAAGTTACCGATGCAACGAAGTATGCTCTTTGCAGAGCTTGTTTCCGGGACATGTCGTTATCGCACGACCTCGAGTGATTCTGTATAATTATATGTATACTTTATTAAAACTCATAAAGTAATATAACTGTATATATATATATAATATATAAAAGGACAATATTTATGTTGTTGTATAAAATTTCTAAAAATTTTAATTATCTTCATCAATATAAATTGTACAGCACTATCGATACACTCTATATAATCTCCCTTACCGTTAATTATAGATACTTAAATAAATATCGAAATGCAATTACTATATTGTATAAATATTAAATGAAATCAATTAAATGAGAATATTTTAGCGGTATATACGGAATCAAAGAACTAAGTATTTATATATATTCATAAACAATAACATGCTTTTAAAAACGAAATATTTTATTAATAATAATAAATAAATTAAGAAATGAGTTTTGATTTTTACTTGCATTCTCATGATATTAAACATAATATTCATACAAACGTGATCATATAAATTCAAACAATGATTTGTGAGGTTTAACTCACGAAATGCGTTGTGCATATAAATAGGAGTGAATTTTTATTTATCTGGAATAATATGCGAGCAGGGACTCATGAGTCTATTAAAGACACAAAACGTAATATTAAGTTCTTAAAGAGTCGCTTTGTTTTCATATCTCTGAGAGTTTAAAATTTAGTTGATTTAATTTGCAATTAATCAATCAGTTATATATAATACGTCTACAAATAATATTAAAATCAATGGTAAATACTCTATGCATGAAATTCATTTTTATATCGTATTGAAAAAAACAAATTATAATTATAAATATAAAAAAATAATTAATTAAATTGAAATATATATTAAATATAATAATAAATTATATATTAAGTTATAATATCATTAAATAAATAAATAATAATAAATAATTAAATAAATTAAATTAATTATAATTAAAATAATAAACAAATAAGTATATAAGTAAATAAATAAACAATGATATTAGAAAATGAATTAATAAAAATTGAAAATGTAAATAGAAATCAAAATATTATTATAATCCAATGCAGTATCTATGAAATTATTACAATAATTATATTTATTTTTCATTAAATAATATTAAAAATAAACTATTATATTAAAAAGATTATAAACTAGAATAAAAGTCGTCGGAGCTCGTTGATATTCTTTATATAACTTATATATCGAATGAAGATGTATATCAAAAACAGCTATCATATTACAGTTATAAATTTATATAAATTATAATTGCGTTATAAGGTTGATAAAGCGTATTAATTAATATATACTGATAATAATGTTTTTCATATTTAAAATTAAATTACATAGATAAATGAGAGACGGAATGGAAAACATGTTATTAACTCCCAATTTTATATTAAATCAACTAGAGAGTTAAAATATATAGATATATATATATAATAAATTTAAGAACCAAAATAATGATAATACAACAATATTTTCAAATTTTTATATCATCTTTATCTTGAGCGACAGGTGTCGACGAAAAATGTACAGTATATTTAAGAAAAGAGAGAGAAAATTCACAGCAAGCATAGGTAAATCTTACAAACAAAAAAATAAATCAATAGATGAGACATACTAAGCCCTATCTCAAGCTTTCCGAGTTAATGGGTGTCAAAAGAATTTAAATTCCAAAATATTTTCAAAAATGTCCAGGATAATTTCTACTTCTGGTAAAATGTTATGTTCAAAATTTTATTGGGATATCTGAGCACACAGTACACGCATCTCTCACATATAACTTGTTATAATTTAGAATACAAAGAGTTTAAAATCCATAGTGTGGTACTTTATTTAAATATGACAATAGCTTTAAAATAAATTATTATATAACGGAAATAAACAAATATACGGAAGAAATGCGATAAGTTCAAATCTGCTTGCGATCAGAACAATCAAAACATAAAGAGTAAATGGGTATATATTATTGTTTTTGTCTTCTTAATAAACTCAAATGAGATTATAGAAATAAATAATTTTTATACACATACAATGAAGGATTTCACGTGAAACCTGTATACAAAACATTTAGAACTAAGCTGTATTTTAATACGCTGCGCACAGACATCTGTACAGAAGTTCATATAGACATCGTGAAAGATTTCTGACTGTATACAAAAGAAAAACGGAGACAAGAGCTCATGAAGAGCTCGTCACCGCAAAATATTGCAAGCACATTATGGCAAGGCCAACAATTAATTATTATTTTAAACCCAAGCTTAAGACATTAAAATTATACTTAAATCCAGGTTAGCGTTAAAACCGTAGAGTATAGAATCGCAAGAAGAGTAGACAACTACTTACAAAACCTTATTCGAGAAAAATCATAAATACGCCGTGTAGTGGTGTCCGTGTAGGGATAAAGCATAATATAGAAATAATCCAATAAAGAGAATGATGAATTAAATATGCAAAATAACCTTATTTATCCGGTATGATGATGCAACAAAAAACAAATAGCAACCTGAGAATGCTTAGCGTAAAATACGATCCGTCTAGGCTGGAAGATCATCGTAAATCCCTACAAGCAAAACACAAACACTTGCACCCACACATTGGTGCAATCGATATTTCGCTTCAGCGAGAAATTAATAGAAGAGAGCCCCGAAAAGAAGATGAGCGGTGTTATCGATCGGATTGTATGTTTAAACGTATAAAGATGTGTAAGCTAGCCCGAAGAGAATCAAATGAATCCAATTAAGAGTGATTATGTTCTCCGATTGAATAGGACGAACAAGTAATACAAATGTTCTAATATAGAAGAAATGTGGGCATGGCAAGCAGTCGAAGAAGGGGAGAATGGTTTGTATCCCTCATTCAAGAAGGACATGGAGGAGAACGAATAAAAATGCAATCTAGCAAGAGAAAAATGGAGAAATAATATTGATAATTTTAGGGAACCCGCAATCATATTGTAATAAAATCAAATAATATAAGAGATAGTTTCATAGACCATTCTTTAAAGATAAATGTTTGATTATAATCGTAGTATACGTGGACGCTAGAAGATATAGCTATGATACTATAATAATATAGAGTATATAATATATATATTATATAATGACAATATATATAGTATATTGTAATAGAGTATATTTATTACATGAGACCAGTATATAATATAGATTCAGTAATATCTAGATAGTATATAGGTATGATATATATATGGAGTAATAGAAACAATAGTTATATATTGATATTAATATATATAATATATAATATATATATAGTATTAGCTGAATAAGGATGTGGCCTTCTTTTTAACCAGACCCATGTTTGGTCACTTACTACATGTAAGTTGGTATTGTCTTTTAGAACTTTATATATATATATAGTATATATATATATATATATATATATATTATCAATATATATATATAAGTATATATATAATATTATTATAGTATTATATATAATATATATATATTATATATATAAATATTATATGTATAATATTATATATAATAATATATATCTATATATATATATAAATATATATATATATATATATATATATATATGATATGATATATTATTATTTTATATATATAAAAATAAGTAATATATAATATATATATTATATATATATATTAGATATATATATATATATATATAATATAAGTATATCATTTAATATATTATATATATATATATAATATATTTTATATTATATATATAATATATATATTATAATAGTGATAATATATATATATATGTAGTATATGATATATTATTATATATATATATTATTATATATGCTTATATATAATATATATATATAATTATATTATATATTATATATTATATATATATATATATATATATAATATATTATATATTATATAATATAATATATTATATATATATTTATATATATATATATTTTTATATATTATAATTATATAATTAATATTAATAATAGTTTTAGAAGGGAGATGTCAAGAAGACTTGCGTAGGGGTCAATTTCATCCCTGT
>JABUQX010091023.1:32500-50703 GCA_015478945.1 Trachelipus rathkii
GAAAGCCGTTTTGGTTATTTAGAGTGAATTTTATATTTTTCGGTGTGCTGTAACCAAAAATGACCTTCGTTTTTTTTTTATAAGACATCACATTTTTTAACAAATTAAGTACCTATGTGAATTAAGGTATGTCAAAGGAAATGAAAAGACATATAAATTGGATTTTTTATTGCACAAATTTCATGAAAATCAACTTTAAATTAAAATATACTTGTTTAAACATGTTAAAATCGTTTCTTCGTGCCTTTAAGGCTCCTCTTCGAACATTTACGCTTATGGATAGCATCTGGAATCTCTCTATGCAACACCCAACAGTAATCGGCCATCATTGTAACGCTCCATCTCTCCTGGTATCTCCTCTCCATCTCTTTGATGTCCTGGTAAAATCTTTCACTTTGCTTCTCACTCACAGCTCCCAAATTTTTAGGAAAGTAATCAAGATGGGAATGGAGGAAATGTACTTTTCAGCTCATTAGGCAACCTAAAGCTTGAAATACTCTCAACATTCGTCCGACGATCTCCTTATAGTTAGGGTCCTTATTATTGCCCAAAGACTTCTGCACGGCCTCATTGAACGCTTCCCAACCCCTTTTATGAGGATTTGTTATGGTCTTCATGAACTCATGGTCCGCTATAAACCTTCTAAATGTCCGGTCTGGTGGGAACCACACCTTCTTCAAATATAGCCTCTGTTAGACCTGGAAACTTGGGAACATGAAGTATTTTGGAAGCATTCTCCAATCTTTGGAAACTCATTTACTAAATTGCTTCATCATCCAATTTTCATGGAAGTGGTGTTAGTAAAACTTTATGGGGATGTCTAAAGTTTCTGGGAGGACATTTTTTTCACCGACGTAATACTCCTTGGCTTGCTAGTTGTTTTCGTCTCATGTGATTTGTACGGTCTCCGGACATCGTTCACATTAGCCATAGTAACAGGGGTAGTTTGTTAAATGCTTGTTGCCCAGGTAAGCATGCCACCAAGACCTTCAAATTTCCACACACTAGCCATCCGTGGTCTTCATATTTAAGTTTCGAAGAACCATTTCCAGGTTTTCATAGGTCTCCTTCAAGTGTACCGAATGACCTACAGGAATGGAAGCGTAAATACCCCCGTTAGTGAGTAATACTGCTTTTAGGCTTCTTTTCGAAGAATCAATAAATAGACACCATTAAGATGAATCATATTGAATTTTGAATCGACCCATTAAACCTTCAACGTCTATGCACTAGACCAAGTTGTCTACCAGGGAAAAGGCACGAAATCCTTTTCACGATGTCTGAACCACGAAAATGACACTCCAGGTAACGATAAATTCCTGCTTCTGAGTCTTGATCCGAGTAACTCTGCAGCATCTTTGAGAAGATTCAAGTCCCTTACTAAATCATTAACCTCCTCTTGAGAGAAACATTTTGGTCCTGCATCATCTTCAAAATCAGAACTTGATTCATCAACTGGTTCGGGTATAACTACATCTTCAAAGGAGCAGGGTATTTCTTCCAAGGTAGCTGAGGGCTTGGGCAATTGAATATTTGAGCCGTGAGGGATGGGACAAATTGCAGATTGAAGGGTGTGGTATGAAATGGAATGTTTCCATTTGGAATTATACCCCCTTTTACATTGCAAGAACAAAAATAACAATCGTCAGTATGGTTCTTATGCTCACGCCATGCCATAGGAATCCCAAAACTTAAAGCTTCTTTCTTACCTTTGAACCAATTTCCGAGATACTCAAAGCACTGATTGCACACTTTATGAGGCACCCAAACTTTATCTTCAAGTTTTAGTCCGAAGTATGCCGAATATACTTTTATCACAAAATCTATAATACTCTGCTGTTGCTTTAACACTGTATATTCACCACAAATATAGAAAAAACCTGTTTAGCGAATTAATACACTACCGTGAAGCCATATCAATAACTTGGGAGAAATACGGTTGGTAAATGACGGTATCTAACACAGACTAAGAAAAAATAATAACACGCGAGAAACAAACATGAAATTCAGATCACGTACGCAATTGTCAGAGCTTGTACGCTCGGCTTGCACATTGATGACTGAGGTTTAAAATGGTTTCCTTTGGCCTTCCTCAAAATAATATATATATATATATAATATATATATATATATATATATCTATATATATTATAATATATATATATATAATTATATATATATATATATATATTATATATATTATATATATAATATATTATATATATATCATATATAATAATAAATAATAATAATAATAAATAATAATAATAATAATAAAATAAAATAGATAATAAAAATATTAAATATATTGTAAATAAAAATTAATAGTAGCTTTGCGTTTTGAAATGAAGTTGAAATGTCAAAAATCGGAAAACGAATGTATTTTTTTAAAAATCTGCTAAATTAAAAGAGAATTTTCCCATTTGAGTTAAATCCTGACGTCTAGAATTTTTATCAATAGGTTTTTCTCTTCTCATTTTCTTTTTTTAATTGTTTAAAGTAAAAGATGGTTTTGGAAAATATTCAACACTAATTAAGGATTGTCGAAATTAAGGTGAATCATATAGTTTTAATTATTTTTAACTAGTGTCTCAAATTTTTTTTTATTATAAAATAAATGTTTTACCAGATTTGATAGTGTTTCCGGATTGCATTTACCTTAAAATTGTTTTAGTAGTTTCAATAGAATAGAAATAAAAGCCGAATACGTGGAACAACAAAAATACCATATAAACTCATCTCAAAATACCACAAAACTTATTAACTAACTTTAAGATGGGCACTACCTGTAGTTCAATCTGGATGAGATCGACGCTGCACAACACCTAGCCTAACCTCGATGGATCCCATGTTGCCGTAAACATAAGCTCACCCTAAATCTTCGTTGACTCCGCCCTTTGTAGGCAACGAAAGAAACAAACAGGAAGGAACAAAAAAAATAAATAATCTCTTAATAAATAAATAAAAAAGGAAGAAAAGAAAAAAAAAAAAATAAAAGCAGATGGATCGAGCGTTGCGTAACCTAAACTCTAACTAGATGTATCGAAGTTACCGTAAGGCTGTTATATATATATATATATTATATATATATATATATATATATATATATATATATATATATATAGTATATATATATTATATATTATATATATATATATATATAAAATATATATATATATATATAATATTATATAATAATATATATATATTATATTATATAGATTGCCTGGTCAAAGCTGCTTTTTTTTAATTATATACTCAAAGAATTATTTCAAATATTGAAAGAAGCGTAAAAGCGGCCAATCATCTGAACTAACAATTAGATAACTTAAAACGACGGAACTGTGATTCTGCCAAAAATAAAACTGTTAATTCGATTTTCTACCTAGTAATCGATATGAAATATATCATTCGATACTTTATAAAAAAAAATAATACGTCAGAAATTTTCTTGCTATTTGTGGAGTTCCTTCTAGTGAGAATCACGTAAATACTGTATTAAAACTATTCGCATTTAAGTGTACAAAAATGGTTATAAAAAAAATATTTGAAGTTTTTATTTATTGAGTTTGTACATTTGTACCAGTTCTAATTTTAATAAAAAATATAAAAGTTACTCACTAGGAAATCATAACAATTAGGCTTCAATTCGTTCGTGAAGGGATGAAGAAATACTGTCGTAAACGTGTTTCAGATTATCGATACATCAATATCATTATTACCAAAATTTGCAAATTACCAAAATTATCAAAATTTGAAGACCATTTTTTTACCGCAAGATATAGATAAAAAAAAAAATTAAATATATTATACAGCTACGAAATATATAAATATAATTATATATATATATAAGTAATACTATATATATATATAATTATTATATATTGATTATATTATTATATTATATATATATATATATATATATATATAGTATATTATATATATATCGGATGTTCAAATTTTAATATCCGTGGGATTGGTTGTGGAATGCGAATGCTAATTTTCACATGCCGTGGATGCCGATTTGAAAAATATTTAATGTTGCGCTCCGCGGAATGCGGGCATGTTTCTATTTCCTATAAATATAAGACTACAGGTAATAATATTATATTTATATCTCCATATATAATATATATATATATATATATGTTCTATATAATTATATATATATATATATATCTATATTAGAAAGAGAGAGAAGAGAGAAGAGAGAAGTGGGCATTGTGGTGTAAGGGTACACGCTATGAACACTCCAGGTCAAGTAGTTCCGCCCCTCATGCGCGCATATCCACATCTCCTCTTACATCAGGAGTAAGACTCTCAGTATCAGCATACAGACATAAAACATTACTACTATACTACTACTACTACTACTATCTATACTACTACTACTACTACATACAGACAGCACCATTTTTCATATATTCATAAGTGTTAGATTAGGAAAGCTAAACAGCGTATGTTCTGCAGTGTCTGGTAGGAGATGCACTAAAAAGAAAGTGGTAATTGGGATGGGGAATCGCTACCTCTTATTTACATCCTAAAGGAAATGATTATGCATGCTTGACCTGGTCTTAATCGCGCTAAACAAACAGTAACCTTATCAGTTCTGCGGTATTGGATGTGAATCGTGGTGGATACATGAGAAATGAGTAATAAATGCGTGAGAAGTAGGAGAAAGGTGGTGATGTATTTAGGAAGGGTAAATTTTGATTTGCTTGCTATGACTTAAACAAAGATGAAGGAAACGGTGAAGACTAGTGGTTTGGGGTGAAATGTGTGTGTGCTGAGGTTTAGAGGAATGAGAGGGTGAGAGAAAGAGTTTGCGATTCTAATGAGTGACCTGTGGCATAAGCTATGGTGAATTTTGCTTGTGAGAGTATAGAAATGCTGGTGGTTTTAAATTTAAGTTTTAGAGTAGTCAGGTATGTGTATGTAACATATATCATATGAGGTGATGATGAGGATGTGTGATTTTAGGATAAATAACCCTGAATGAATGTTTTGGATGAGTGAGGGAGAGCTTCAGATTGATTGAGTTGGCTCTTAAATAGTTGGGATAGGTTGATCAATTCAAAAGATGATGGTATACGTTCCGCCTTCAGGATTGCGGAAAAAGTGGGCAGAATGGTGGAAAAGATTGATTTCTAGTAAGGAAAGAGGTATGTGGATAGGTATTGTATTACATTCTTTTTGAACAAAAATATTTTCATAATGTATAGTGGCGTAGGAGTTGGTGTAGGTAGACATGGTATCGAAGTGAAAGTATTTGATTGATTTTGTGTTGGTGAAGAAAAGAAGATGTTGAAGGAAGTGTGTTGGATGTTAAATCAGTGAAGAGTTTGGTGGAATACTCAGTAGTCATTTAAAACGTTGTTATGTAAGATTCCAGTTAGTGGAGACATAGTGGAGAAGAGAGAGATTAACGGGAAAAAATTGGGAAAACATAGTGAGCGTATTGAAGTTAAAGTGAATAAAGTTTAAAGGAAGTTATGGTGGAGAGTACTTGCAAATAATTTCAATTGGTTTGTGAATAAGATGTCATAGTGAGTGGTAGAATGAGAGTACATATGAGGCTAAACATTAAAAAAAAGGGGCGTGGTTGAATGTGCTAAAAGTAGATGATGATTTCTCAATAGAAAGTGTTATAGAAATGAGTATAAGTCGAGGAAAAGAGGATGACTAAAAATTGAGTACGTAGGGGAAAAAAGGTAAGTGAACATTTTGGAAGGAGGATTCATGGGATTTACATGAAATAGGAAGCTCCTTCTTGAGGAACGCAAGTTAAACATTGAGAGTAAGGGGATCCCGCGCATATAATAATGAAATAGAGATTGCTACTTGCGACTCTGAATGGATGTGAGGGAGTGGTGGAGGGAGACACTTCGAAAATCAGCATAACATTTTAGCAATAATGAAGTGGTGATAGTGAACGTATTGGGTTTTAATATGGTGTATGAAAGAAAAAGGGATTTTGGATGAGTTAATTAAGTAGGGCGGATGTAATAGTAGAATGAGAGAGTTGATAGGTTATAGGTCTTGCGGTATAAATGAAATTACCAGTCAAACTGGTTTCCGAATAGTTGGAAAGATTGTGTAAACAAAGATTTATGGAGGGTATAGTTCAAAAGGATTGGAGGAGGTCAGTATAGTACTCTTATATAAGGGGAACTGTAGGAATATTGGGAATTAATCTTATTGTGGGTGATGTGTAGGTAACGATATATGCTTGGTGATTTTTAGTTGAAAGAGTGCGTCGATGTGAATTGAGGGACTGGAATAGCGAAAATGTTTTTCCTTTTTTTAGGTGAGGCAAAATCTTTACATGAATTATGTGATTGAGAAAAATGAGAAAGAAGATATATTTGTACTTAGTCGTTTTAAATTTGCACATGAGGCATATGAAAAGAATTAAATGGGAAGCTCTGTGGCCAGGTGTTAGTGATTATGGTGTTCGTGACATGCAGCTGAATAGACTCAGCAGTAAGTATGAGGACCGTGAAGCGTGTGTAGGAATGAATTGAGTGTAAGTGAATGGTTTAATATTAATAGTGTCGTGAAGCCGGGGATTGTGCTACTGACTCCTTGATATTAATTTGTATATGATGTGGTGATGAAAGAATTAGAGACAGGAGTGCGTAAGAGAAAGGTTGTTAGAACTGATGGAGAAGGAAAAAAGTGAGGGTCTACTATCGTATTACTTTGTACGCCTGATGATTTGGCTTTGTGTTTGAGAAATCTCCCAGGAGAGTGTTGAGAGGATTGTAGAGAGTTTGGCAGAGTGTTTAAAAGGGGGGTTGAAAGTAATGTAAATAAGAGTAAGTAAGGTGATTGTGGTGAGTGAGGAGAGTCTGCGGGGTGAAATCATATGTTGGATTGTGAGCAATTGGACAAGTGTCTGAGTTTAGATATTTAGACTATAGTGTTTGGATGTAAATCCTTAGCGAATAGCAAAGTTACTAATCTTTGAGTGCGCTTGGAGATTTTGCATAGGAGGGTATGTTTTTAACCACGGCTTTAATGTATAGTATGTTCACATAGTGGTGTGGAGTGAAAAGGTAAAATCTAAGGTATAACTCTGTTAAGGATGAGCTGTTTGATGGCGAGGCAGAAATTGATAAAATATGATGAACGTATTTGGGCAGTTGTGTGGCGTGAAGAAAGTAGTAAATGAATGAATGAGAGTGTATTGAGATGGTTTGGTCATTGGAAAAGGATGGAAAATACTCGGTTGGTTAAAAGCAGATTAATAGTGGTGAGTGTGCTGGAGATTGAGACTGGCTGGGAGATGGAAGAAAAAGTGGATTTGAAGTCGTAAACGGAATATCTGAAGGGAAAGGATGTGAGTTTAGCAGAGGAGAGAAGAAGGTGCATAATAGAGTGAATGGCGAGATTTTGTGAGTGAGTTTGGTAGAGTATGGTTTTGAACACACCTCCCTGATGGTACAAAGCTGGTGTTTTTACCACCCAACTGATCGATGGGCTAAATAACGGAATTTTTATTTATATAATATATATTATAATATATATATAAATATATATATATATATATATATTATGATATATATATATACTTAATATATATATTATAATATATTATATATATATATATATATACTATATAATATATTATAATATATATAAAAATGCGTATGTTTTTAGGCATGATTTCTATAATACATTATGGATCCAGAATTATACTTTCACTTAACACTGTGTGAGCTGGAAGATCTGCCAAAGGTGACTGTCAGAGTGTTGACGGTACATGTATTACTTACTGTGAAGAAGTAATCTTTCAGAAGTAATCGGTGGATTTCCTTTTAGCTCATCGGTGGTCGGGTTGTACACACCTGGTTTACCATCAGGGATAGGGTGTGGTTCAAAACCCATACTCTCAATAAAAAGTGAAATATAGGGATTTTATATACACATATATAAACATGCGTATTTACTTAGCATGAATTCTATGATACAATATGGATCCCGAATTATACTTTTACTTAACCCTGTTGTGACCTGACCCGAGTGTGAGAGGGGAGATATGCCAAAGGTGACTGTCAGTTTGACGGTACTCTTATTCTTTCTGGAAGTAAGTAATTTCAAGTAAACGGTGGATTCTTTTAGCTCATCTGTGGGTGGTAACACACCTGCTTTGTACCATCAGGAGGGTGTGGTTCAAAACCTACTCTCCATAAAATGACATATATATATATATATATTATATACTATATATTATATATTATACTATAATATATATATATAATATATAATATATATATATATATATATATATATACTATATATATATATATATATAGTAATATATTATATAATCGTAGCGGTTATAATATATTTTTAATTTTATTAGTACATAAATGCTTTTAAAAGTATCTTATTTTCTTTTCTTATTTTTTAGCATTTTTTTTCATTACAACAAAATAGTTGTATCGTATAAAAATTATGGGTTCATCGAAAAAAATGATTAATCGAAATTCCGATATATCAATAATTAATAATCTTGTGGTTAAAATTTTCGGAGAGTTAATTTTTTTTTTTTTTTTCATTTTTCTTTAAAATATAAGACATAAAATGTTCGAAAATAGTGGAAATAAATAAAAACATACTTCAAATATTTTTGGATACCATTTTTTGGTAATTAAATGTTTAATTCTATAAGATTCCTGTATCAATTGGAAGATCCAATCCACATTTACCAACTTTCTAGTCATATATTTATATATACTATATATATATATATATTATATATTATATAATATACTAATATATATAGTATATTATATTATATATATATATATATTATATATTATATAATATAATATATATATATTATATATTATATAATATATATCTATATATATATATATATAATATATATTAATATATATATAATATATATAATATATATTATATTTATATATATATAATAATATATAATTATATATATATATATATATATATTATATTATTATATATATATAGTATGGTATATAATATATCACATAAAGATTTTAGAAAGAAATAATAAAATATATTGAGTCTGCACATTTAATAACAACGCTCAATTTAGACCCTTAATTATACGATAGCTTTTTTTCAGTTTTTAATGGTTTGTTTTGATTATTTCATTTGGACTAAACCATTTTTATGATACTTTTGAGATATAGTTCTAATATTTTTGCAAAATGGTTTGAAATTATATGCATTTCAAAAATGCAAAACTAAATCTATTAGAAACATAGTAAGTTAAGAAATTGCCCACAGTTGTATTTAAGTTTAAAATGATGTAACAGAACCCTATGACCATGGCCTACGTCTCAGGCATATGAAATGAGTCACATGTGACCAAAGACAATGACGTCACAAATTACCTGCGTTAGACAAAGCGGATAAATGAAATAAAATGTATTCAGATCAGCAAAACGAATTGTTTAACAATTAATATTATTTTAATATTCATATACTTTCTAATAAATGTATGCCGCATACATTTTTATTCATCATTCACCTTATGCTTATTCATCACGTCAATTCACTACTTTTTATTCATCCATCCTTTTCGTTATTGTTATAAATCTAATAATTGTCACCATTTTTGCTTAGGTAATAGCCTTATCATTGAATAGCTAAAATTTTCATGTTTTCACGTTAACTCAATCCACAAACATACACACACACACATTCAAGTACTTTTGCGATAAATTAATAGAAACAATAACATTGTTTCTGACACTAAAAAACCATTATAATATTATATAGTATATATATATATATATTATATATATATATATACTATATATTTTAATATAATATATATATATATATATATATATATATATATATATTATATTGGTGTGTGTGTGTTGTGTGTGTGGATTGTGATGTGGTGTGTGTTTGTGAGACGTGGTACATTATGGCATAAAACCAAGTTTCTCCCTGGGTGAATACGAAGAGCGAGGTCAACTAGCGAGGTTTCGTTTCCGCTCTCGCTCAGAAAGGCGGAATGTAATGAGCAGATTTCATAGGTAAAGTAAAACATATATCAATGGTGTGTGTTTTTATGTTTTTTATTTGTTGTAAAAAGAGTAACTTAAAGTTAATAAATTATGAAATTCAAATCATTGACTGACGGGAGCCCGCCTTTTTCGCACACCACCGGAGCACCTGTCCAACCCTCAGTTTTCAATTTATATATGGACAATTATTAGTGATGTATTGGTAGGGAACTCATTTATTCGAGCCGTTTAATAAATCATGTTCTATTAAGAAAATCATGTTGCTCTTCAAGGAAAAATAACTTTTATTCATGAAAAAATACATTTTAAAACTCTAGTGATATTCTTCTTGCTATAATTGAGATTCTTCTTCATTGGAAAGCGATAAACACTTGTCCATATTCAGTTAGGCTGATAAAGTTTCTGACGGGCACATTGCGTTAGTTATCATAGTAGTTATTGATTGCTGCATTTTCATAGCTGTTGGAGGTCCGATAGTACGTAACATGGAGGCAACATATTTACCAAAATGATCGTAAATATCATCTGTATGCACAGTGACTTGTGACGCATGATTTGATATATTTTGTAATTTTTCAATGGCACTTAACATAAATTGCATTTCGTAATCATGTGTAGGTTTTTTATTTTTTGATATTGAAGGATGTAATTGATAAGATGTAACCTTTCTCTTTACTGTCTTCCTTGGAGTTGGCGTATCCAACATACTCCGAGATGTGCACATCAGAGGATCTTCGGAATGTTCCTTTGTACTACGGTCTTCTACTTCTGGTTCTGATTGTTCCTGATCTGATTCTTGTCGACTGTTTTTTATTGGCAATACCTGCAATAAAAAAAAATTGTTTCAGGTACAAGCAACATCAGACGAGTGGAAAAACATTGAATATGGTTTTAGAAAGCGATGGAATTTTACAGGTTGCGCAGGGGACCTAGACGAGTTTTCCCCGGAGGTGGCTCAATTATTACAATTTAAAAACCAGTCATAATACAGTGTTGCATTACTATTGCGAAAAAATATCTCAAAGATTAAACTAGTGGCTTACGGAATCCACCATTAACTCTTCATAACAAATTCCAGCGGGAACTTACTTTAAATATTAAAGATTTAGATGTGATCCGACAAAGCAAACTACTTACTGAAGTGTCAAACGCGAATTGTTTAAACTAAATGTAAAAATTGTAAAATTTTGTAAAAAAAAAATATTGTAAAATTTAAAAAATAATGTTTAAATTTAAAAATACAAAAATTAAAAATATACACAAATATCAACAAATAATTGAAATAAAATAAAAAAACAAAGGTAATTTTACCTTACTTACAGATTCGATTTGTGCTCGTTGTTGAACAAGAAGGACGAATGAACGAATTCATCTGTTCAAACGCAAAAAGACTTTTTGGTTTATAAATGTCGTCTAGTCTGTTTGCATGATCTCTCACTATCTGCTAACTTTTTTAATTCTGAACAGTAGGAAC
Organism: Trachelipus rathkii; assembly: GCA_015478945.1. Taxonomy (NCBI): domain Eukaryota; kingdom Metazoa; phylum Arthropoda; class Malacostraca; order Isopoda; family Trachelipodidae; genus Trachelipus; species Trachelipus rathkii. The sequence continues at coordinate 44,009 of JABUQX010091023.1, forward strand.
TTCTAAATTTTTAGAATTTAGTGATCACTTCTTTTCGGTCCTTGATACCTGGTATATTAATGCATTATCTTACTTGAAGTTCTGCTATGCTTCTATTCGCAGACCTCGATCACGATAAGATTCTAAATTCGGAATCACAAAACTCTTCCATTTCATAGAGTTCTAAGAAACGCGTTGTTTTCATTATCGTTTGAACTTTATTACGCGAAGTAACGCATCTCAACCTTCCTAAACAACTGCCCACAGATCGAAAATCAAACCACGTTTGATATTTTTCCCCCGCTCGGATCGTGGCGAACTATACTCACCGAATGAAAGTTTGAAACGACTGAGCGTTAAGCCGTTCTCAGGAAAAAGATCCCGTACGAAGGCGTTGGCTCACTTCGTGATTCCGCCTGTGGAAAACCTGGGCTTTATGTGCAGTTTCAGCCAAACAGCTGTATATATTTATATACTATATATATATATATATATATTATTATATTATATATATATATATATATATATATATATATATACTATATACTGTAACTAATGACAATTATATTATATTTGAAGAATAAAAATTAAAAGTAAAGTTTAAGAAAAACAAAATTCTTGAATATCAAGTTATGCAATTGGGAAATAACTAAAAGATTGATGACCCAAATACACTGTGGAATTAAAGTAGGGCGAGCCACCGTTCCGGTGTGGTGCGGGTGCTGAAAAGTGAATAATTCAGATACTCAGCGAACCATAGATAGAATATGTTAGATAATAGAATATGTTTATGTCGCATATGTTTACAATAAGTCGCGAAATATATTTTGAGTCTACACAAACTTTTGAAGTTTTGAGTTCATAGAACACTTTACACAAAATGTTCACGATTTTGAGGATTTTTTTTATTATTATTATTATTTTTATTTTAAAAATTGGTCTTTTTTTTAAGGGATGTTGGGAAGGGTGTTGGAGCAAAGAGGACTTGTTTCATAGTGTCGATTGCAGGGGGAAATTGACTGGATATAAAGTCTGAAGGATTTAAAAGACCGAAGTTTAATTCGGCTTTTTTTTGTTTTATCTTCCATAGTGATCTAACTTAAACCAAACGTAATCTAACCTAGCCCAACGTAACCTATCCTAACCTTTGAATAAATGCTATATCTAGCAGAAGGTTTCCAGAAAAAGGCTGTTGTAGGGGAGAAAAAACGCCTCTAGGAATCACACCATTCGATAGCTCAGGTGTCCTATCGCTCCTCCTACACTTCCCAATCCCTCTCTCCGTCTAACTATCCAGAATGGGAGAGTGAGGAATTAGCCAATAAAGAAAACTATTTACACAGACACTGAATCATACATCAATTGATACCACTGGCACTCCTCTAGCAAGAGAAGGGTTAGACAGATGTCCCCCGGGAGGGACAGAAGTTCCACCTTGCCCCAGAGCAGCGGTCCCTACGTGCGTGGGGGGAGGGGCTCTGGACCCGCTGTCGCGGAGCCCTTTTAAGAGGAGAAGTAAGTGGAAGTTGACATGCAAAAGTGCGAAATGACAGTGTTGAAAATAGTGAAAAAAGGTGGTTAGTAGGTGTGAATGGTTAAACAAACTAGGGTTTAATCACTAATCATAGCTCTACTGTGTTTGAAAGCGTGAGAGTGTTGTGTAATTAACCTTAGTTGAGTATTTCAAACAAGACTCCCTGATGCACCAGCGTGCTTAGAGCTGAGTCATGTTCATTCACACGTCCCAATCACACTCATAAGCCTTTATACAAAGCGCGCAACATTATTTACATATAGAACTGAACCCCAACGATTAGGATACTAAAACCCACAAGATCGATGAATCCCCCTTTCAAATCAACTCTTCCTCATCCGTAGATTGACGACGGTCAGGTAAGATATCCGCTCGGTTTTCAATAATGGCCCGTGTAACAGTAAAACAACGAAAAATTGTACTTACATTATCAATTTTCTATGCTACATCAGACCAGCTCAAGAATGACAAGACTGAAACCAACCAACTAATTTTTCCCACGACAACGACGCAAGTGGAAGAGTTAAGAGTGAGTGATTTATCGCATTAACAGGATATATGAAAGTTCATTTCCTTCCTTAGCTAATATTCGCACAAAATATACAATCAAGACCCACAAAAATAAGGGTCCCACAAACACGGTAGCTTTCAACCTAAAGCCACCCTTTAAAACGCGAATACTTGCACAAAATTAATAGAAATAGCAACACCAAAAAAGGATGGGGTCATCATAAACTAAAACGACTTCCACCGAGTGTTACAAAGTTCACTTCACTATACATAGTCACAGAATTAATCCTATATTCAAGATCACCCTTTTCCTTTTTATCTAAAAATAACACAAAGTCCAAAATAGGCACAAAACACAACAACAAAAAAAGGGTTTGTTCGACATATTTACACAAAAAAAACAATTCAACAAAATCCAAATAGGATCACAGATTCGGGAACCCAAAATCAAACTAATTTGTTAAAAATAAAACTTCATTTCATCATCGCACAAAATCCAAAGATTAGACGTCAAACACAAAAAAAGAGTTTTGTTTAACCTATTTACACAAACAATACAAAAATAAACTAATATGTTAAAAACAAAACTTCATTTTCATCTTCGAACAAAAATCCAAAGAATTAGACACTAAACACACACACAAAAAAAAGGGGATCTTGTTTAACATATTTTACACAAAAAATACAACAAAAACCAACTATGAACACACGTTTATCGAACCAAAATTAACATCTAATTATAAACACAAAACACATTTTCAAAGTAAGTTCGCGTTCACGAGTACAAACTTCAACAAAAAAGCGAACTAAACTTCAACTTAAGAGGAGAAAAATTCAACATCCTCCCTTTCCAAGCTCTCGTAAAAGACTCCAACTTCTTCCTTTTTACAAATTTTGGGTAGTTCTAAAACTCCTCCCCTCGTACCCAAGCGCCCAATAAAAGGCGGGAACCGCTTTCAGCTTTAAACCGACCAATCCGATGCCGCGTAAAAGCTCCGCCCACTCTGGGCCAGGCCTAAAGGCATACGAGGGGAGGTACCGCATAAACCAATCGCTTAAAACAAAAGGCCTCTAGTCCCTCCTTCATTAGTTATGGACGAACCAATCAGCGCTTTTGATACGTGGGAAAAGGGTCCTCCCCTTTCTTTAAAGTTATGAGAACTTTCGTTTGAAATCTGGCCTGGCAAGCAATTATTTATTTTGTCTGAATCGATTTTATAACCGCAAAGTCTTGGCCTTCTATGCTCATTAAGTTTCGGTTCTATACTCATATATCACCTGTCAATGTTGGTCGGAAAAGGCCTTCACACAGACCGACAGACATTTCTTGGTGGGTACGTTTTTGTAGCCACATTAAACTCCCCCCACAGAGAAACCCGCCCCGACGTCGCACCCGTGATGGTCATAGATGAATAGGTCAGAAGCGAGAGAGAAACGGAAATAAGGAGTGTGTGACTTGGCCCCCATGTCGAAAGGACCGAGAAGTGTGGACGACTCGACCGAACCCAGGATTTCCGAACGCAATGAGTCACGACCCGGGACCCCGCAACTTCTAGGGAGACCGCTTAATATCGTCGACAAGTTCGCATGCAACCCGGATACCCCGTTCCCACCCCCGGAGCCCCTCCCCCCTCTGCGCAACCGAACCGAGTGGTCAGGTGGGTGCTTCGTTTTCTCCGCTCTGTCTTCGTGAATAGAAGGGAAAGGTGAAATCAACTAACTACGGCCACCCGCTCCGCAACGAGGCTTGCATTCACCCCGGGGAGGGGAGACCAGGCGTGTTGCCCTCCACGCCACGCCATCCGACACAAGAAATCGAATGGGTGATGAGGGATTTTCAAAAAGGGAAAATGTTCTACCTCTACGGTTCTCACGGTGGAGACTGAAGACAGGGGGTCCGCCCCCGTCTCCTGACTCCCCGTCTAATAGTAATCATTCATAGCTTTCTCAGTGGAGACTGAAAACAAGGGATTTACCCCCGTCTCCTGACTAAAACAACCCTTACGTTTAAGGGTAATCGTAAGCGTAAGAAAAATCAAGGTAGACAGAGTCGGTCATTTTTCGAAGAGGACCCACCAAGCCCGCCGATCGGCGCGAAAGGGGGGATTGAACCCCGAAGGAGTTCATCGGAATACGCCGAGCTCATAGCGGAGACTCATCGACGGTCATAAGCGATCTCCGGCGAAGGCGACGGGGAGTCCGACCCGCGATCATGCCCCGGAAATCCGAGGGTATCGCCTCGTCGTAGCCACTGTCCTCGGGCATGCTCGAGAGGGTTGGTCAAAAAATGTTTCGCAATCATAGTTCGGGAGGAGAGTAAGAAAGCGTTTTATCGAATGACGTGTTGTGATCATAGCATGTAATAGGTATAAGAAAGGTAGTGGGGTGTCGTGAAGAGGACTATTCTTCGTCGGAAAGAATAGCCCGTATCCTTTGTTTAGCCAACACGTTCGCTCGTCGGGAGGGCCTCTCCGGAGGAGAGCCCAATGCTGCAGGTGCTTCAACTGGTGGAAGCGGGTCTGTGGGATCGAATAGATTGGAGTGTATCTCCAGCGGGTACAAGTGTATAACGGCCCGGGTTATTTCACCGCGACTTGTGCTGAGCAACACCGACCGGGTGTATCCATCAGGTGAAGTGTGAAGGACCCTAACTATGCCCAATTTCCACCTCAAGCGCGGACCATCGTCCTCTATTAAAACCACGTCTCCGACCCTAACGTTTGGACGGTTGGAGACGTTCCAAGATTGTTTCAGGCTGAGCAAATAATCTTTGCTCCAGGCGGACTTAAACTTAGCAATGAGGCGAGCAGGTACTTGTACCTTTTGTTGACTTTCACTGGATCCTTGTAGGTGACATCGTGGTCAAGCAATTCTTCAGGGACAGGAAGGGTATTCAATTTGTATCCCATCAACAAGTGGGAAGGCGTGAGGGGCTCCTCGCAATGGAGCTCATCCCCCACATAAGTGAGAGGTCGACAATTGACTACAGATTCCACCTCCGCAAGCACCGTATTGAACTCTTCATAGCTAACCAGAGAGGTTTTGAGGGTCTTCCGAAGATGGGTCTTGGTCAGTCCGATCAAACGTTCAAAGAATCCGCCGTAATGACTGCTTCTGGCGGGATTGAATCTCCAGGTGATGGAACGCTCAGCTAGGAAGTCCTTCACGGAAGGCAGTTCATACAAGTCTCTTAAGTGCTGGGATGCAGCTTGGAAATACGTTGCGTTGTCAGAGTATATCACGGAAGGTGTTCCTCGCCTTCCGATAAACCGACGTAATGCTCTCAAAAATGACTCGGTGCTGTTGTCGAAGACTAGTTCTAGATGTATCGCTCTAGTCACAGCGCAAGTGAACAAGACCACATAGCCTTTAGTCACTTCATTCCTAGGAACCTTGACATTGAAATAGCCTGTGAGGTCCACTCCGATTACCGTAAACGGTTTGCTTTCTACCACTCGGGAACGAGGCAAGGCAGCTAGTGGCGCCGAACGAAAATGTGCAGCTTGTAGACGTTTACAAAGGCCACACGGGCGTATCACTTTCTTCACCGTTGTCCTCATCCGAGCGAAATAGAACCGCTGACGGACCATCGACACGAGTTCCGAGATACCAACGTGGTGGTTCGTTTGGTGAAGTTGCCATATGATGAGCCGGGTGAGATGTGAGTCCGATGGCAACAGCATAGGGAACTTTGCGTCGAAAGGTATCAGCGCATTGCTCAATCTCCTGTCGCATCTGATGACTCCATCTACTAGCGTTAAGCTCAGTTGTTTCACCAGATTAGTTAAAGGCAGGGAGTCTCGGAGACACGTAACTTCGGGTAGGTAGTGTTCCCTCTGTAGCCTCCGAATCCAGTAGAGTTCCGCGTTACTTCTCTCTTCTATGGAAATCAAATGGGAGAATTCGGGCCGTAAGACGGTCCTGGTCATAGGGATCTTCTGCCTTGCCTTCCTCAAGTTCTCGATGAACCTGTGGACCAACGCAGTGATCCGTATGATCTTATTAAGGGAGGAGTAACGTTCTAAATCAAATAGGGGAGCAGCTTTCGGTACCACGGTGGTGGAAGCGGCTACTATGACCTCGTCCGTCTCCACAGTCCCTTCACAGAGGGAAGGGTGTTCGGTCCAGACGGGCCAATTTGGAGGGCTCGTGAGCCAAGGGGGGCCCTTTTTCCATAAGTCCGTGAATACGTACTTATAACTTACTCCTCTAGACGCCGCGTCGGCGGGGTTGTCTTCTGTGGGGACGTACCGCCACTCGGCCGTCGGCAGGTTTCTACGAATTTCATCGACTCTGTTCTGGTTGAAGAGGGGGAGCTGCTTGGAGGAGAATATCCATCGCAACGCCACCTGGCTGTCACACCAGCAGTAGATCTTAGCTACCTCTAGTAAATCCTTGTAGGCGTCGATAACAAATTTAACGATTCGTGATGAGAGCAGGGCTCCCATTAGTTCCAGACGCGGTATCGTGAGTTCTTTCATGGGTGCAACTTTTACCTTTGCCATAAGAAGATTCGCGGTGGGAAGGTGCTCTCCCATCGATACAGCGTACACTGCAGTGGCATAGGCCGCGCCCGACGCGTCTGAGAAGGCATGTAGTTCTACCTTTCGAGCGAAGATCAGCTGTCTAGGTATCGTTAACTGTAAACAGCGTTGCAAATGTTCGGCAATTG
>JABUQX010091024.1:0-27500 GCA_015478945.1 Trachelipus rathkii
AGTTAGAATATATATTAAGTATATATATATAAGAGGTGACTCCTATACTCGTCTAGAACGTTTGTCGCACTACGAAAACGATACCAATCATTTTGGGGAAATTTTTATCAATTTTGAAAAAAAAAATTTTAAAAATATAATAGAAAAAAAAGTAAAAAGATTTGATATATATGTTGTTTTCACTATTCAACACTAAGCGACAAAATTATTAGGGCTATGGCAAGTTTCATTACTTTTACAATTGACTTATGTAAGCGTAAAGTTTGAAAAGCATAATATGAAATAGTAGGTAACCATAACAGAAATAGTTTTCAGACGATGATATGTTATTAGCATTTTTACAAGTTAATCATTTTTTTGATTAATGAAAATTTAATTTTGTGAATACATGAGAGGCTTATGTCATGCACTTTCAAGATAAAAGGAAAAAATTGCTTCTTCAACAACTTAGACAAAATTTCTTTATATAAATTCCTCAGCGTTTGCGACTGCGGAATTTTTTGGCTACAGTAACCAAAGACTGTCATACAAAAATGTACTTTTTTATTTACATTGTTAATCGAATGCACTTTAACATCCAATTAAAGAGCCTTCTTAATTTAAGTCAAAAACATGTGTAGACCTGTTAAGTTTTTTGTCGAGAGATTTTCATTTTAGAATGCATGCAATTTAAAATTAAAATAATTTTATTTCCCTTTACGCTTTGGTATTACTTTAACTAAAGGATACCGTAGGGTATAACCGAAAAGATAGCAGGAGTCCGGGTCTCTCGGGCTACCCGGGGACGTTCTGTCCCCGCGCTCGAGCCCCCCTAAATGGGGAAATAATTTTTTTGTTTTAAATATTTTTCCCGACGAATAAATGCAATAAAAAAAAGAAAAAAAAAAAAAAAAAATTAAAAGCCCCTCCTTTAAAATTTTCCGCTGATTGCAAATATATAATTTGTTTTACAACTGTTGTTGCTGGCCGGGTCTCTAGTTAATGATGTCGCAGCTGTTAGACACTGACCATGATATATACTATATTATATATATATAGTATATATATTATATTATATGATATAGTATATATATATATAATATAATATATATATATAATATATAATTATATAATAAATCTGCCAATATACACCTGTGAAGCCGGTTGTATCAGAATATTATTTCTTCTTTTTTTCGTCTTTTATTTGTACAAAAATTAAGAAGGTAGAAAATAAAATTTATCTTGCAAAAAATTTAGTGTCATTAACTTTAACTTTCGTGTGCGACATACGTTCTATTGACTTCCAAACCATATATATATATTATAATATATATATAACTATATATAATTATATTATACTATATATATATATATAATTATATATATACATATATAAATATTATAATATATATATATATATATATTATTGACTAATATATATATATATATATTAGGGATGTAGCCGATACGCATAAAAGCAGGCCGATACGATACCAGATAGCGCGATAATCTGCTATTTTTTTTTTTAGAAGGTGCCGAGTGAAGTTCTGGATATGTCACCGATGCGTTGATAACTTATAATATCATAAATACGCAGTAATAAGATAGAGACATTTTTGTGCACTGCTAGGCAATCTCAAGATTGCATTCCTGTTAAACAATACTTCAGTCATTTATATTTCATATTTGGTTTGCCCAAGTATGATTTATTTTATAAATTAAAATTTTTTACAGTACCATTAATTTTTATAGAATAGTAATTACTATCTTAATATAATGTAAATATTGAGAATTGACGGAAGAATAGGGTGAAAAAGTAATCCAATTCCGCTTCAAGTTTTGTATTAACAAAGTTACTACTGCTTTTTTTATGTTTTACTCAATGATTACATTTAACAAGAAGATTCTTTAACTACTACAAGTATAAAGAATAAAAATAATGAAAGAAGAGACCTAAATTATCAGGCCGAAAAGTTCTAAAATAAAAAAACGCTAACTAACTCAAGACATGACATATCATATAATATCCCTTTAAGATAGATCTCATTCAATATCAAATTCAAAAATCACAAATTGTGATGCAAAAACATTAAGCTTCACTAGTATCTGGCGAGAGAGCCTGTTTTGTTCCTTTTTGGGGTGTTTTACATTCCTACCTAACCTACCCTATAATAGGCTCTCTCTCGACTGATGAAGAGGTGCTGATAATTATTTGCCTCAAGCACTGATAATAATGAAAACCTTTGGCCCATTTTCAATGCCAACCGCATGAAAGGATGTCTTCTGTAGGCAGCATCTCATGTTTTTCGTAGAGCCTTATCTCCCCTTTCAGAGACGCAAATTTGATTATCTTTGCTCCTTGATGACTGTCTCTTCAGTTTTTTACGATGAGGTTCCCTGGTGTGATTTTTTTTGAAGGTGAATGAGATGGTAAAATGCAATTTCGGCAATGAACTTATCAAAGTCTAACATATCAAATCCTCATCTTCAGGTAGGTTTATTGCTGAAAAGCCACCATCGTCAATATCAGTGCCTGTTCCAGGGTTGCAGATAAAAATTAAGAAATTTTAAGTCTCTTTTTTTTTTTTTGTCAGCGAGCATGTCCTCGGTTATGCTATTTAAAATGCATTCTAGAAAGTGGTGTCACCGTCGGAGGTGCCATTCTTTTGGGGTTTCAGCTAGCTTAAGGAACTCCTTATTAGAACCTTTTATTTAGTTATTTTTTTTTACAGTTGTCACCGCGCTCACGGGCAGACCCTATTCAAGGAGTGGGTGTTGAACGCCTCAAGAATCCCATCTAACGCAATTACGCAGATGAGCACAGACGCAGGCTTAAAGTGAGGAATTAAATTGAGTAGGAAACACAGACGATGGAAGAGATTCCACAGAACAGAGGTGGCAGAAAAGAAAGAAGCACCGCAGCGAACCAATCTGGAGTTAACTAACATCAACACAAACTCATGTGCCGACACAGCACCCTTGTGCTACGAGGGCGTCGTAAAGGTGGTGGACGCGAGTGGATTGTTCCCTCGAGCACTTGCCTCTACAAAGTACCTATAGAAAAGGAAATGAAGCACCAATCGCGCGGCAAATATAAAGGGTCAAGTGAACTAAAAAAAGTTACAGGACAGTTTATAAGTCCTTTGGCCTTTGACTCGACCTATCAAAACCGGATGAAACCAGAGCCCCGCCCCCACAGATATGAGAGCAATCTCCATACAAAGGGCGGATGAGACCCTTGTACAGGTGGAGTAACTGTGAAGAGGAAAAAAGTCTCGCACTCTAAGCAGAACTCCAGTTTCTTTGAGGCCGCCCTAGCACCATTGTGATGTTCATGTTTCAAAACATTTTTTTTGGTTAATGTTAAGGCAGGTATGTTTATATTGTCAACAGGAAAGGAGAGAACCGTCAAAAGACGAAAGAACCGTCAAAGAGATAGGAAAGTTAGTGTCTTAGAGAGAGAGATTGTAGAAGTTGGGTTTGTAAAGAATTAATTTCACAAAGCTTGAGACGACCAAACCCTGAAATTCTTTCCAGATCAGCGAGAATAGAAACCGGAAAGATTAAAGAACGAGAGGCAATTCTAGAAGTAAAAAGAGGAAGCAAAAATTGATATAGTTGAAGAAGAAGGGTCAGTCAAGACATACTGGAAGTGGGATTAGAGTTGATGTGCAGTGAGAAGAATCATGATGAAAAGCAGGATAAAAGTAGAGATAAAACAGAACCTGGGAACACCACTATTGACAGAAAAAGAAGAATCGCCCCATCACAACAGCTGACCATTGAGCCTATTTGAAAGAATCTAGAACATAATAAGCAAAGAAGAAGGAAACCCAAGGAGGGAGCTTGGAGAGCATGGAGAGCAGAGACCCATAACCCGTCAATGCTTTGGATATGTAAAGAGTCACCACACAAGCTCCCCGTAGTTCCTTAGGGCGGAAACCCATAAATCTGTTAATAGGAAAGTATATCGCCAGTAGAGTTCGTGCAACCGAAAGCGTACTGGTACTCAGAAAGAAGGGAAAGAGATTCCAGATGATTAAGAAGTGAAGAGTTGAGAAGGTTTTCAAAAATCTAGAATAATACAAGTGAGAGCATAGGGCGAAGTTAGAAAAGGATTCAGAGTAGCGTCATTTTTCGGAATAGTGGACATATAACACGCTTCCAACACATGAGGGGATAAGAGCTAGTATTGAAGCATAGAGAAATATAGTTGAACGAGGGTGGGGTCAGCACGGAGCACACTTCCTCAAAACTCGAGAGGAATGCATCCGGGCCACCCGCCTTCCTAACGCTTCATAGATTTCAGGAGCTCATGCACCGGATCAAATGAAATGACAGGTAAAGGCATAGAACACTGAGAGGATGAAGGAGGAGGAAGAGGAATCCCAAGAATCGTCCAGGGTTGATTAGAGAAAATAGGAGGCCAAAGAGATGATTGGTCTTTTCAGTTGGAGTATTACAACAGAATCATCAGAGCGAAAAAAGGAGGAACAAAGGATGATTTACAGAAGTGTTAGAGATGTTTTTGGCAAGAGGCCAGAGAGATTTCAGTAGGAGAACCAAGGAGGTCAGCGCTTTTTCGGTTTAATGAAGTCCGCTTTGCTCGTAGAAGAGTATCCCTGCAACGAATTTCTAGCTGAATGAAAATCGGCAAGAGTGATTGGAGAAAGAGAATTTTTCCACACCCGAATAGTATTGTCTCTAGCCTGAATGGCAAGGAAACAAGCACGATCGAACCATGGATTTTGAGAGAAAAAGATTTAGTCCAACAAGGAATGAACCTGCTCATCCATCAACAATTACAGTTCCCCACTTTATCGGCAAAATCTGAAGCGTCTTAAGAGTCAAAGCAGTCTTTCAATTATAAGTTAGCGTAGAAGCAACGCAATGCCCTCAATCGGCCCGATCAAAGTGCCATGAAAAACGCATAGGGCAGGATCTAGATGTTGGAGAGAAAGAATTAAAAATTAAAACAGAGATATAAGGTTGTGTCAATTTTACCGATAGAGCGAAGGTGGTGTTTTATAGAGAGAAGGACTGTGTGAAAGATACCTCAAGTGTGTTCAAGAATCGGTTGGACGATCCGGAATGTGTGGGTTATTTAATCAGTTGCTCCAGATCGTTGAGAAATACTGAATGATTCGGCTTCCTCCCAACTAAAACAGTACGAGAGGAACCCAACAATTCAGTTTGGTGTACATTGAAATCCCCCTAAATAGAGGACCTCAGTATTTGGATGAGAAGAAATAACAGTCTCGTGAGAAGTAGTAAGGTAATCAAAAAAAGGCATGAAAATCTGTTCTGTTAGGAGAACAGTAGCAGAAGCATAAGAATATTGTAGTAGAAGGAAGAAAGATTTTAAGCCACATGAATCATCTGAAAGTTAAGGAAGATTTTTCGAGATTCTCCGGGAGACGTGTATATAGAATTTTTTTATTTACATAGGCACACTACTCCACCTTCAATACGACATTAATTAAAAAAGTTATAGTTGGATATATTAAACGAGTTGAAGGAGTGAATTCTTAGCCATCCTGAGTCTCAAAAGGTTAAGAATAGAAGAGTTAGAGAGGTAGTTTTTCCATGGATGCCGAGTTAGAGTGCAATCCATTGATGTTGGTAAAGTCAAAAGAAAGCCACGCTGTGCAAATCCTGCTATCATACATTTATTCATCACAAAAAAAAAACAAAAAAATAAAAAAAAAAAAAAAAAAGACAGAAACAAATAGACAAAACCAAAGGAGAAATGTGAGAAATTATTCGTACGCTAAAACCTAAATTTTAAAATCGATAAATTTTATCTATATACAGCAAATATCTAAAATATGAATAATCCAGAAAGTTTAAAAACACTCAGGCACTCACACGCTCTCGACGAAATTGCGTAACAAAAAAAAAAATACTATTGATAACTAAAAAAGTAGATAAATCTGTATAACTTATATAATGGCTGTCCAATAGGTAAATTTTACGCTAAAGACCCAGTTGGAGAAACGCTAAAAAATTAGTTAAAAAGGAAATCGAGGGAAAAAAAAAACATAGCTTGGTAACTAGCTATCATAATCGAAACTAGTTTAATTATTGAAATCTAAAGTTTCTCAATCAATTTTTCACGCCAAAAAGTAAGAAGTATCGGCTAAGTATCGGCCATTTTAAACGTTTGCCGATATCCGATACCGATACCATAAAAAATGGCCGATACTACCGATACCGATACCGATACAATCGGTATATCCCTAATTATATATATATTATATATATATATATATAATAAAATATATATATATATATATATATATATATATATATATATATATATATATATATATTACTATATATATAGTATATATATATAATATATATTATAAAGTAAGTATCTACAAGTTATAAAAGCTGTGAAAATTTTATTCCTAAGATTTAACAATAATAAAGTTATGTAGAAAAATTAACTTGATTTTTTTTTTCTTTTTCTTTTTTGGTGGGGGTGGGAGGCAACTCTAAAATGAAAAGCCATCCAATATTTGTCCATTATTCTTCCGATCAGTATGATTTTTTTTTAATAATCACTATATTATATATATATAGTATATACTATAATATATATATATATATATATATATATATATAATATATAATATAATATATTATTATATATATAATATATATGATATATATAATATTAAAGATACGTATACTATATATATATAATATATAATATATAGTATTATATATATATATATATATATATATTATATATATATATATATAATTATTTTTTTATATAAATATATAATATATTTATATATATTATATATATATATATAATAATGGGAGAGATTGAGAATTTTTGTTTAAATCAATTTTTTGCATACTTAACTGTTTTACCGCTGCTCATGGGAAACTACGATATTTTCAAAAGGTTTTCCGTGAGCAGCGATTAAACCGTTTGAAGTAATACAAAAAATTACATATAGATAAAAAAAAATATTTTTTCCACGATTATTCAAGCTTTAAAAATAACATTCCTTATATTTGAACGAATGATCAAGAACAGTATATGCGCGGCGCCCCCCCAATTATTTTTTTTTTTAAAAATTCTGTTTCTTTAAAGAAAAACCAAGATAACTTTTTTATTATTCATACCATATAAATTAAAAGTGTAATAAATTTATTTGACCAGAAAACACATGTCTTGTTTAAAATAAAAAAAAATTTTATGTCGTAACGAATTTTCTCTCTGTTCATTGAAGATTTTCGGAGTTTCAAATGTTTCTTCAGATTATACCAAACAACTATAACAATGTCCATAATAATTTTAAATACAATAATGTGGTATGTAGTAAAGATAATTATTAAAAATTTGAAAATTAATTTCTTTAATTGTTAACATTTTACATTTATAAAATACCACCAATTTTTTTTTTTTTTTTTTTTTTTTTTTTTTTTTTTTTTTTTTGAGCGCCAACTCAAAAAGAAAAATTACAATAATATTTTTATTATTCATCCATTCAAAATGATTATTTTCGCCCATATACAGCGTAGCGAAATATACGTTTTTAACAGATAAATTCTTTGTATACTCGGCAATTTTACCGATGCTAAGGGGGAAACTTTTGAAAATTTAGAAACTTTTTCATTAGCAGTGGTAAATACCGTTTGCATAACGCAACGTAAAGTTTTTTAATTTAAAAAAAATGGGAAAAATTTCCCAAAATTTTTATTTTTTTTGAAATTTCGAATTCATCGGACGAAAAATTAAAAAAGGTTATCCGAATTTTTATGTAATAGAGGCCATGTTATGGAATGTGTAATTTTAAGCATTGATAATAATCTTTTAGTTATTAAAATATTTTCATCATAAAACTTAAGGTCTGTTTTAGACAATAACTATATTATCTTAGTATATTGTAAGTCCCAAATTAGGTTCTCCTACTCACACCATCTCCCTAAACTCATCTGTACTCCAGAGTAAGGTTTGGACAAGAATAACGATCTTGAGCAAATTTTGCATTGTTCACTGTTTAAAGGTAAAAAATTCTCTAGCCTAAAACGTCTTTAACATGGGCCAGAGAGGAGATAGGCAGCTCATTTTTATCATGCCATTTTTGAATATTTCAACTATCTCTATTCTACGGAATCAATGACTTAATGGTAGCTCTTATCAGTAAATGGAAATTGAAGAGTGAAAACAACGAGGATTCTTTGAATGGGAGCTAGAAGCTTAACTTTCTAGTTTACGTCTCCAAGTCTATTTAGCCTAAAACTTGTCGTAGCTAGAAACCACTCAACAACTATAAATTGATCAAATTTCGGCAACTGACTACCAGTTAAGCTACTCTGTATCTCCCTTTTTTATCTTTGGGTAACTGCTGTGGAAAAAACTATTTGGTTTTGAAGTGAAGGCTTAGGGAAAAACACTTTCATCATCGGAACATGAGGAAGAGAACTCCATACGTGGGGAGATGTGGTTTTTCTAAGCGAAGCTGACTTTCGTATAGTTCTGATGGATAAAATTTGGGGGAAAGCCGTTTTCTTTGACTGTCTTTATCTATGGAAAGTTTTCTTGATTTAAGGCATTTAAGGAAATGAGGAAAATGGAACTTCTTCTCTTTATAGTTGTTTTAATTGAGTCTACTCGACGTTGGAGTCCTTAAATTTGGTGGAAAGGGTTAAGTATTTTTATTCACGAAACACTTTACAGTTCAATTCAAGCTATCGACACTGATTTATTCCATTGATTTCGAAATTTACCTTAATATCTAGTTTTTTTTTCTTTTTTAGCACTTGCTTTATATAATTTGAAATTAGCAAATTAATCTCAATTAACTCCCAATTTAATTTGCTGCTAGCAGTCACCAGACACACGCATGTATATATATATATATATATATATATATATATATATATATATATCATATATATATATATATATATTAATATATATATATATATATATATATATATATATATATGTATATAAAATATATATATATATATATATATATATTATATATATATATATAATATATATATATTATATAATATATATATATATATCATATATAGTTATATATATATATATATATATATAATTATAATATAATATACATATATATTTATATATATATTAAAGATGATTGGCCGAAACCTAAAAATAAAAAGTGTCCCCTCTAATTACTTGACTTTTGTCAACATGAAGATTTATGACAAAAAAACTATGTGGTTACTAGTTTAGCCGACCCACTTGAGTTTTATAAAAAGAAAAAAAAATAATTTACACTAAAGATGCAATATTTTTAATTTTAAACAATTTTAGCATAACATTTTTCTTGTACACTATACTAAACGTATTTACAGAAAACACTAAAAGCAAATCGATTTTTTCAAAAATTGACTCATTTAATATCTATTTGTTTGTTTTTAACCTTACATAATTAAAATAAATATCATCAATTTTAATATATTTAGCGATGTCTACAAGAAAAACAGCAAATAAATCAAATAAATACATTGTGAATGAATGCTTTAAACCCTTAGAAGAATTTCCTTTTGGAAAACTTCCCACTTTAAAGCAAGTGCTTGAAAGATGTCTTTACTTTAAAGACTATAGGAAAGACAGTGTTCAGAGAGATGTTAGTGTAAAACTATTCAATCTATGGGTAAATTATAATGTTTATCCAATATTTGTCATGGAATTAAACAAAAGCGCTCAGCAGTTTTATATTGAAATTTTTATAAATTTGGAAACTATGACAAAAAGAAAACAGGACAAAAAATATGAAAAGAGCAGCAGGTTTTATAGAAGAGGCAAATCAAATATTTGATGTGCATCAAAAAGACCAGAAGAAACTAGAAAGAAATTGAAAAAGAGTTTTCTATTTAAAATGACAGATGAAGATTAAAAGTTTTATGAGTGAGGTATAATATCAAAAGTTTAGACCAGCTTTAAGCATTTACTCAAAGCTCAATTCAAAACCTTAAATTTATATTTAACATCCAGTGGTAGAGAAAAAAGCGTTTTATAGAAATTTTTTCCATTTCTCAGGATAAAAAAATCAACAGCATGGCTACTGCACTTCTAAGCTAGTTCCTGAAACAACCTTTTGAAGCCAAATTCAAAAAAAAAAAAAATTACTTAAAAAAGTATGTGTTAAAATAAAGCTAGAAAAAAATGAATTCTTGCTGAGGATTAAGCAAGCTGCTCTTTTCAAGGACTTGAAGAAGAAAAGTCCTCAAGTATCTTGAGGAAAAATAGAGAAATCAGATGCTGAAATGTCTGAGTCATTTTCAATAGTAACGATCAGATCCTGAATTATAAAGAAGAAATATCAAACTCTGATCAAAATCGAACAAGGCTACGAATGCTTGCTGAAATGTGTGACAGGTAATTTAAGTAGTTTTGTCATTAAAAGTTACAAAAAAAAAAAAAAAAAAAAAAAAAATCTTACAAATCAATGCTTCATTAGACATTGAGATATATATTCATACCAAATTCCTATTGAAAGCTATTTTTCTTATACATAGTACTAAAAATCTCTTTTTCAGGTATCAAATAAGTGATAGAGCTGGTGCAGCTATTGCTTCTGCTACATTTATAGTTTGGAGTTATCACCAAATACAAAATGCAGCATGTTATTGACAAGTAAGTATTTCTATCATACAAATTACTACTAAATACCTATCTACAATTATTTAGTTATAATTATTATAATTATAATTGCTTTAACACAACAATACCTTTCAGAAATAAATTAAGAGAAAGGGAAAAATTGCGAGCAGAAGCGCAGAAAGAAGAAAAAATCCTGTTCGAAAAGGTCACAGGAATAGGCTTCGATGGCAGGCGAGATGCAACCCTTGTGAATTGTAAAATTAATGGGAAATATCACACTTCAACACTGCTGGAGGAGCATTATGTTATCACTGGAGAGCCAGGTAAGTAATACTAAGTATCAAGCACCTATAAATTATGAAAACTAAACTACCTATATTTAAAAAATATTCCTTATCTATGTTATTAGAAATTTCTATTTTCATATGACTTTTACCTTGATCACATCACAACAAAAAGCGCAAGGGAATAGATGTAGCTCATGGAATATTCAAAAACACTACAGGAACAAAGCTCAAACAGACTGAACTTAGCAAAGGCAGATGGAATCAATGTCAATACTGGGTCATTCACATGGTTCCATTAGATATTTGAAAATGTTTCTAGGAGTTCCATTACAGTGGGATATTTGCATTTTGCATCTAAATGAGTTACCTTTAATGCATATTTTTATGAAAATTGATGGAACACTACCAAGGGCCAGAATATTTTCTGTAGCCATTGGCTCACAGCTGAATGGCAATATTTTCCAAATGGGGTTGTTGCTAGTTTTTAGGCCAGTTCCAAATCCAAAATTTGTCATACAAGACAATAAAGTCATTGGATGACTATTCGACTGACCAGACTATGCTTATCGCATCTGTGGGCGGTGTAATCACAGCGGAACATAGATGATTGATTTGCCTTTTTAGAAGTTGCGACCTGTATGAACATTCTCGTTGGCCTAACATTAGAACGCAGAATCTGGGCGGATTATGTACCATCCCAAACCTACTAAAAATCTAAAGCTGATTGCCGAATTTATAGTAAAGGTGTTGATTTTCCTAGTGGTTTGATATTAAGATTAATAAATATTTACCTGATGGTCCCAAAAACCTATTTTTATGTGATTCAAAGAATGAATAAATTTCCTGATTCAAATGCTAGGAACATTTGTTATAAAGTTATAGATAATAACAGTTATTTTTCTCATGGTGAAAATATTCTCATTGGAATGTTAGCCGATGAGGATGAAGAGGTCAGAAGGAAAGCGGTTAATAAAGTTTTGCATTTGAAAGGCCTCATAGAAGATTTTCATGGTGAAGAAGATGATTTTGTAGGGGGAACGGTTGAGAGTGATGATGGCAATGAAGCGAATGTTAGTGAAAGTGATTATCCCTCAATGAATAAAGTTGTAAGAGTGTTTTTAAAGCCCAAGATTTATTTCAAAGCTGAATGTTATTATAAAATTATCCCAATTTCCTAATGGCATACAATTCACCGTTTTAGACGATTGAAGAAGAATAATACTCTAATTATCGAAAACACCACTTAAGTAAGACATGAGTGTCACTCCCCAAACATACTGATATGACGTAAAAACTTGTTAATGAAAGCTTTAGCATCTGTGCGGTTGAACACGATCGCAGAATGGGTTTTCGAAACAAAATTAGGTTCCAGGAAATAATTAAAAATTTCAAATCAAGAAAGTGATTTTAAATTTTAATTTTTATATATATTTCTGTTTTCTATTATAAATAACCAGCACTACCAGATTGTAATGATTTATATTCTTGATAGTTAAATTTGAACAAAGGGTAATATATTAAAAAGTATCCTTGTATTGTAGTAAATGGCACTATTTCAACTAAAAAAAACAAAAAAAATTTAATTTTTGTATATAACTTCAAAATATAGTTTTTAGGAAAAAAGGTAATTCAATAAAACATTTCTAAATTTAATTTCTGCATCATTTGGTACTAATTGAGCTTGTAAGCTTATTTTATTTAAAGCATTGATGATTATTTTTGTATTTTAACCCATAAAAATGTCAAAAATTTTACATTTTGAGACAAACCCAAGTGGTTCAGATAAAAATATAACCACTGACTTTTTTCTTCATAAATGTGTTTTACAAATCAAAAGCCAGGTATTTTTGATTTGATAAATTTTTTTATTTTTCAGCCCGGTGTTAATTTTTTTTATTTTAGCCACCTTAAAATATATATATATATATAATAATATATATATATATATATATATATATATATATATATATATATATATATATATATATATATATATATATATATAATATATATATATATAATATATATATATATATATACAAATATTTATTTATTATGTGTTATATATTAAAACCAAATTATATATACTATTTTTAATAAAGATAGAATCAACGAACAGTTTTGTTGATTTGGATAAATATGGAAGTAAATTATGGGAGTAAACTAAGTTAAATCAACAAAAGCCGACCTTGCATTGGAGTAATTATAAAATAAAAGGTGTGAGTACACTCAAGGAAGTTAATTAAAATCAACACACACAAAATTATAAAAAACATATTATGTATATATATATATATAATAATATAGATAATTATATTATATATATATATATATTATATATATATATATATATATATAATATATATATATTAAATATATATATAGTATATATTTATATATTTATAGTATATATATATAAAAATATTATATATATATATATATATATATATATATATATATATATAATATATATAGTATATATATATATATATATATATATATATATATATTATATATAGTTAATATCTCCTGTCTCTATAACGCAGTGAATTCAACGATCCCACTAATCCCGTATATATTAATATATAATATATAGAAAGTATGCCGTATATATAATACATAATTAATTAAATAAATTATTAATATTCAATAGAATTAAATATGATTATAATTAATAAAAATAAAAATTAATTTATTTAAATCATATTTAAAAAAATTTAAAAATAATAAAGACAATTATAATTTCATTTAAACCTTAATAAATAATAATGAATAGTGAATACTAAATAATTAAATATGTATATATAATGATTAAACTTAGTATAATGAATATAATAATAGCAGAGTAATAAAGAGTTAAAAGTTTCTCTATAAAGATATGGAACGTATAGTTGTCATTAAGATTATTACCGTCTGAACTTCTGACTTGTTTATTTTTTACTAAATATGTAAACAATCATACGAAGAAATCAAAAAGACTAGTACAATTTGTTTATTTTTACTAAATAATGTAACGGACGTTAAAAGTAATTTGACGAAAGAATAATAACTATTCGGAAATTAAGGAGGTTAACAAAACATATTAATTATAGTTTAATTTATAGACTACAGAAATCAACTAAGTTCAAAAGCTACATAACAAATGATATCAATAAGACTAAAGTATGGATGTGAATGAAAATGACCTACGAGTTCTTTCCAATGCATCAGCTTCATGTTCATCTGTCTCATACGAATCTGATCTGAACCAGTCAATAATTATAGTCCAGGTGTCTGTTTGTCGTTTCTAAATGCCGTCATAATCCTAATAATCGTAGAATCTAATCAACGGTGTCGATATAGGAGAAGTAGAATACTAAGTCTATATAAATTGTCCCCTAAATGTAATAATTCAAAGGATTTTAAGTCTGTGATGACCTTTCCATCCTATCGACCAATATATCCAATGATTTGGGAAAGTACTAAATTACAGGTGTTTACGAAACTGTCACAGCAATAAAAAAGTGTGCAGGAGCCCCATCATACATATAAAACTAACAAATGTTTTGGCGCAAACTTAAAATAAAGGACATCATCAAAGACAAGGTATTACGGAGCTCTTATGAGTTTACATAAATAAAGTTTAAGGTAGATAATATTTGTCACATTATAGAGCCTTTGGGAGGATATATGATCGTATATACATAAAAAGTATACACATGAAACATGTAAATAAATTCTCTTGCCCAAAATTGTTTACTAGTATAATAACTATAATTTTGTGAACGATTTCATGTTAATGTAGCATGAGTAGGTTCTCGTGATTAACTGCCCAAAATGTTTGTGATATGTTCATGTAACTATATATAAAAGTAACGATAGCTGTCTTTATTAAAGTGAGTCCTTACGTCGAGTATATAATAATCCTTCGTTTATATAAGATGATAATATGAGGTCTAATACGATAGTTCAAAAAACCATTGATCAGAATAATATTATACTAAAATAACAAGCGGAGTAATTAGCATTATGTCACGTGGCAATAGAGTATCACTGATGGAACGTGGTACGGGTGTGAATGTGCTCTTAGTAATCCTCCATATAAGACTAGATTATTGTTATCGATAGTTAAAATCTGTTATTAGACAATCTCTCAATGCGCTTAATATTCAGTAATGCTATCTATAGAATAAATTGAATCATAAGTGAAAACTAAGTTTCTAATAATAAATCTACATAGATATCCTAGTAAGATACTAGTGTCTGCCGTGACTAATTAGTTAGTCTCCTTTGGACTGTCTAAAATACTACGTTTCAGACAGGTCGAATTCTGATGAACAGTGATAATAAAATAATAAACCTTATGTTGCTTGGAGCAAAACGCGGTTGGGAATTTCTCTTTTGTACAAAAGTCTTGCTTGATAGAACTATGCAGGCTGTGGTGACATCCCATACATTAGATGCATATGTCAGCTTAGTTCAGTGAAGAGTATAGTGTAGAAAACAAGCTGTTATATAAACCGATCCAAAATTTCTATATAACAGAATAAGGAATCACGTAATGAAGACTCACAAGTCTATGTAAAGTTATCAATTGTAATAATGTCAGCTATAACACAAGAAATCAAGACATGAGTACATTTATTAATAATTGATAATATTTAACAACTAGTTATGTGTATGTTTATTATGAGTCAACAATGCTGAAAATTGTTTAGTGGAATGAGAGTAGCTTGTTTGTGATGAGTTGCTATTATTAAATGAGATATTTCCAATTACTAAAATTTTTTCCCTTATTAATAGTCATAACTTATAAATGTTATATACCATTTGATTCTGCAACAACAATTAGGTGGTATTTTTATCGTGATTTCTTATAAAATTTTACTCAATAATTCAATTCATCTTTCATGGAATTAGTACTGACCCTCAAATACTTTTAACTAGTCCTAGACCATATTTTATTTAAAATATTAATAAGTAAATTGAATTTAACCTCTTTTTTTGTTGTCATTAGCACTACACACAACAGTACTCATCACAAATATAGGGTTTGTAACCTACTTATTATTTAGTGATTCATATATATGAGACAGAAATATTATTTATATTAAAAATCCATCTGAGTTCTATACGAGTCGCATGACACAGAAAAGCCGTCTCCAAGAGCGAGCGAGACAAGGAGAAAAACAATACATTCCCAAGCATAATACTTTAAGAACCTTTTTCTATCAGTATATGTTTTATCCTATATTATGCTATTATTTACGTCTATATATATTAATGCTCTAATTCTCTCAGGAATATTAAGCGCGAGAAAGCATTATTTAGCCATTTCATATTTATTTAGAGTATTACTATATTACACACTTGTTATTATAATACTTGATATATATATATATATATATCATATATAATATATATATATATTAATATATATTATAATTATATATTAATATAATATATATATATAATATAATATAATATATTTAAATATATATATAATGATAACATATATATATATATAATATGAGATATATATATATATACTATAATATATTATATATATATATATATATTAATATATATATATAGTAATATAATATATATATATAAATATTATATTAATATATATATAATATATAGTATATTAATATATATAATATATATTAATATATATATTAATATATTATATATATTTATATAATATGTATATATAATTAATATATATATAATATATATATATTATATATATAATATAATATATTATATATGATAATTTGATTATCAATAAATTGTAATGTATTAAATAATATTTTTTAATTTACTATATAAGATCATCTGTCACTTTTTTTTGATGTTTAAAATTAATTCAATATAATTTGATTAAATTTCCAAAAAATTTATTGGTTATGATAATTATTATAATTAATACCTTATATAGATGTATTGCATAATCTAAGTTATATTAATTATGAATATATTATTATTTTCCGTCCGTACTCTCTTTGCATCAATTTTCGCTACCCCTATCATGTGGACACAGCGTCATAGCGCGTATTAAACTTATTTTTATTAAAGTTGAGAGGAAGTATTTCTCCCCATGTGAAGGTAATATATTATATTATAACCACAATTATACCAGTTTCATCTGAGTTTTATATATATAGTATTATATATTGTATCCCTATGATGTAGGAGTATTGTTTTCTTGTTTTTGTCGGCAATAGTATTCCTCGTAATGATGTAATATTAATTGTTAGGAGGTACGTTATCTGCTAACTTCAATCATTGTATCAAGTTTGTATTTATTATTTCTATTAGTTAATTTGACGCACACCCCTCTCATGCTGAAGTATTAATTTACAACTTTAGCTCCCCTTTTTACGATTTCTCTTGCTTTCATATAGCTCTCGTCATCATTCCACTCTGCAGCATCTTTGTCTAGAAATGCTGTGATAGGCAATGATATAGTATTTCAAAGGAATCGTTTTGTTATACTGTAACGTAAATGACCACAATTGTTTTTTAGTAATACTAGATATCAGGATATTATTAGTTCTCTATATTTTCCATTCTGTAGAGATAATATCCCCTTATTTCTTTAAATATGAGAGATGCCATCAATTTTGTATTTTATGAGTCATCAAGCTAATATACCTTCTGAATTCAAAAGTGCAAGAGCAACATAAATAGTTCCTCAGAGAGGTACCACATAAATGTGCTCAAAAACTTATTATTAGGTGAGAGCAGCACTTATTACAAATTAATATTATATATACTTATATTATAGGTATACCATACTTTTATTCTAGTAACTTTATTGCAGCCTTTGTGTAGAAGATCCCAACCGAACGTGGAGCATACTAGTATGGCTATGGATGCCGTTGAACACGTATCTAATTAATATATATTGTTGTATAATAAACAGGAAATATCATCGACAGTCACTCTCTCTCTACTTGGTAGATCAGCAAACTGGTTTCTTAAATCAATGTTTCAATATTATTAAGATAAACAGATAAGTTGCGTTAGAAGCTCGAGACGTAGCCGCCTTTATTGATATGTTATACTCACTACTAAAGCTTGTCAGATTATCTGAGACATCATCTAACTCACATCTCCACTGTTACTCATATAGAAAAAAATTCACAAATGAAGTTCATCAAAGTGTATGCACTCATTGTATATCAATCACGAAATGAGATAGTGTTTCTGAAATATCTGTGACTATTCTCAGACAAATTGTAAGACTATTACACCACGCCTCATCATATCCTCATCTTAGAACTCTATGTAGCATGTATACTGCATACAGACTAGTATCAACTTAATGTCAATAATCAATATTTCTCACCTCACTGCCGATATACTATATCTACTTATAGATAAGCTCAATAATATCAGGCCAGAAATAGAATGCTAGCGCATAAAGAGACATATGACGCAGCTCACTCTTCTCAATTGAGTATTTTATTAATTAGTCATTAAGCGTTACGACTTAAAAAAATTGATGGAATGTGGTAATAATAGCATCTATAATAGTAAGTACTTACAGGCACCAACTAATATATATTACATAGCTTCAGTTACTAGTAGAGTGAGAGCAGGAAGAATAAAGAGTGAGAGTCAAAGACATTGCTCCTTATCATTGCTTATATATGATGTATAGCCCATCATGAACAAGACTTACTCCTAAATATTAAATATTACTCAGCATGCTAGCTAGAAAATTATGTAGATATTTAACCTTGTATCCAAATTAGGATAAGCTTACGTGTAACTGACAAAAAGCTCACATATAATCTGAAGTCTACACTAGTCCAAAAATACGTAACATCGAGTCAGATCCGTTTAGTAATAATTATTTTATATATATCTATATATATAAATTAGATATATCGTCTATAGTTATTCTCTACTATAATAATAGTATATATTATTTTTTATACTAGGTAAATAATTTTGTCCCGACGATATATATAGTGATTATAATTTAATTATTCTTACATCTCCATAATGTATAATTGCTATAGATAGGACATAATTTGATTTATATATTGGATAAACCTATATATTCAAAGTAAATAATTTTATTACTTGCTCAATATTTTTATCTATGTCTGTTTGTTAGATGTTCTTTCATCGTTTATACTTACTGTATTATATAATATATAATATATATAATGATATATGAACTAGAGCTATATAGTTTTTCAACATGATATTGTGACAAGATTATATTTTATTTATATCTTTCTGAGGTTATAATCTATAGTATATTGATCTAAATGCACTATGATCTTAGTCTATACTTTAATTTATTTACGTAGTATATATTAGTGATCAATTAAATGTAATTTACCAACTAGACTGTTTTTAATAAATTTGTATTCGGAGTTCTGCTCCCTTAACTACTAAAGACTTTAAGTATGTTAACGTAGAGAGACGACTATGATGACTGGATAGTATTCATGAACACACTACATTATGTACTTACATCTTTTAGGACATATTACTTTCTGATTACAACCAAATTATAAGTCATAAAACGAATAAACTCTGTCTCGATTTAAAATATCCAATCATGTCTCTAATTGAGAGATAAGATGTTTGACAAATTAGTGAATATAAGAAAACTTTTAGACAACAGTCTCTACATCAACTACAATCCAATGACGTGATGGTACCTTTGTGCCTCTCTTTATCCTTCCTCGGGTCTGCGTTCTCACACTTAGGAAATTGTACGGACTACCAAAAAGTTTATCAAAACCTATGACTGCCCACGGCTCCGCTCCCAATATTATTTGCTCTCCTATTTGCTCCTGATTAAATTATAACTTCTTATTTTCCAATATTCTCTCGTTCAATGTTTAGAAAGTTTACATTCTAACTGGAATATTCCGTATAATGCACCTTTTTCCTTCGTCAATGAAATAGTTAACTTTCCTAATGCCAATAATTTCTACATGAGATCAGTATCTCTGACGTTTCAAATTATTTGTGCCTCTACACTTCAAACCAGTTTGCCACTAGGCTGCTAATAGTTTTCTTTGTGGTTTATCCGTTATATGTAGAATCATTGTTCAGAGACTCAATCCAAAAAATAACTAGCGCGTCTAGGACAGACAAAGCTTTAAGAGTTACTATACATTTCATCAAAAAGCATATACTCTGATAATCTTCTATGCTTAATGATTATTACATTTATATAAATCATAAGCGATGTTGCTGGGAATGGTCGCATTTGGCATGGGCAAGTCCTTTATTGTCCCAGCACTTATATATCCAAAACAGAGAACATCTTCATGTTGTTTCATGAAAAATTAATTTGGTCTAAGTGTAACTGTTTTTCTCACATAGCATTTTCAAAACCTACTTGAGTGTGTTTTCGAGGTATTTCGGATGAAGACCCTCACTCTCTATTCTTATTAAGTCATCTGATATATCCATGCTTTAATTTTATTTAGCTTTACTATATTGCATTCTCTTATTATCATTAAATATTTTCCCCATATCAACTGTGATGTTAGGTATATCTTAATAATTCATTGTCTATTTTCTCGACGCATTAGTCAATATATGTAAGGGCGATAACAACACAAATTTACTACACCTTTGAGTTCTTCAGAAAAGTCTATACGTCTTTACTGCGTGCATTGTGTCCGACACAAAACTCTTTATCTTTCATCCTGCATACTTTTGTCAAAAATCTAACACTTATACTACAAACTGGCTTCATTGATAGCCAAGGGCGGAGATACAAAATGTTCAATCTGGCTCTGTATTATTTCTATTCACATACAAGTATTTTGATTAACCTGGTATCAACAATTATTCTGAAGAATGGTGTCCAGATATCTCTAAAATATATTCGACTCAAAAGCTCTATCCTGTGAGTAATTTACCCTGCTTCTATGCAATATGAATAAGTCAAAAGCTCTCAAGCTAAAGAGTGTAACAGCTTCCTTTACAGTATATTTTGTATATGAGGTGCTATGACTCTATTTCCTCTGGGAGAACGAGTTGAAATTTCGTCGTAAAAATTGACGTTGTTATGAAAAATATCATAGTACTATTATAATGCCAAGTAATATTACAAAATTTTAGATGTAGATTTTTTTGAGTAGCAGAACCAAGAAGTTCGCGGAAATATTTTATATTATCACAAAGAGATAATGTACTCCACAAACAATTGTATGCTCATCCAGTATTGTCATTAATCCTTATACACGGACACAGGGTGACTGACGTTTTCAGATCCAAGTCGCTACATTAGGAAAGACAATTACGAAGCCTTCCACACGTTGCTGGAGCCATGGAGGTATTCATT
The DNA here is from genome assembly GCA_015478945.1 of Trachelipus rathkii. Lineage (NCBI taxonomy): Eukaryota > Metazoa > Arthropoda > Malacostraca > Isopoda > Trachelipodidae > Trachelipus > Trachelipus rathkii. Next base: position 21,191 of record JABUQX010091024.1, read on the forward strand.
CTAGCGAACCTTAGGACCAGCGGTCTCCAAACTTTTTTGGATCGCGTACCCCTAAACGAAAATAATTCTAAGTTGTACCGCGCTATAGGCCACTTATTAATGTCTACGATTACTGCGACACTATATTAATCCCTGCATGAGTTTATAGATGTTATATATACTTCAGCTTACTCGTATACGTACTCATCGGTTGAAAGCTTTTAAAGGGTTGCAGTTATCGTATATTATATTATATAAAATGATTATCATCGTTCACTAACTCCTCCGCGTACAACTCCACGAAATATATATATGTGTACGCGTGTCTTATACTATATATATATAATAGTTAAATCGTAAACTTATATCAGAGTCTGAGTAATTTATTATGTTATTTCATCTGAGTCACTCTATTGCTATTAATTGTTAAGGAGGTTCAATTAAGGTTCATTTCATCTATCCCGTATTTGAGTAATAAATGATAAATAAAGCCTATACTTATATCAATTTGAAACTCGTAGGGATTATTAGTGTTGATTTAGCTGCGGAGTACTCTATACATCTCGCAGAGAGTTCTACTTCGGTACCTAGATGTGTATGCATACATACATCCGTGTATGGAACACTAAATGTCTTATAATTAAAGCAATCAATCCATCTATCACAAAAACTCTACGAATATACATCCTCGAAAGTACGTTCTAGAGATTGAGGTATACCATAATTGCAAAGACACCAACCAACTAACAAAATTAAACCCCATGCTGTAAATCGTAGCTTGACAAAAGACTGTCACAATGAAAGACATCGTCAGAGAAGAAGAACGTGCCATAGGAGTTATCACACTTCGAGAAGCAGCCATTCTCTGAAGGACAGGTTGGCCTTCAGGAACTCGCGGGTTTAAACCAGATCGACGGTCAGTCGGAATCCTTGTTCGGTTTAGGGAGACTGGCAGCAACCGTAGACGAACGGATGGGTCGTAGTAGTCGACGAGTAGCGGGTATTGCTTACCTACAGAGAGAAGAAGTAGTATATGTAACACAGGAATTTCCTCGGGTCTGGCAGTGCTTCGTGAAATTCTTTTTCACCCAACAGAACTGTTTTTTTACAGCTTAATCAACACGAGACGAATTAAAGACAGGTTAAGAATTCTTAATAGGGCCCATTTCGAGCGTACATTCGCGACAGTGATCCTGAAGATTTACAGAACGTGATGGTCGACTTTTTTGCAGGTCAGATCGTATATACTAAAATGTTCTTAGTCAATTACGGCCTCTCTAACTGATCAGGGTAAGCATCGGGTTGTGCATTTTCATTATTTCATACAAAGCTATGGGAGATTTGGACACTCAATCACAGGAATGATTAGGGGGGATTATGGAAGTCCCAAAGCGTTTCACAAAAATATATAATACCCCCCCCCCCCCCCTACCCCTCATAAATACTTTAAAAAAACAATTGGAGTGAAAAAAAAACCTCTAAGTGAGTATATATAAAAAATAGGGTGAGGTAAGTCGGTTAAAATTTGGAGGACGTGATGTGAGCACTTTTCTGTTTGCAATATCTCCCTAAAGAATACCTTTGGGGTAGACTTCTAGTATATGTTATGGAATAGGTGTGGGTCAGGCATATTGTTTGGATGACTCGCACTATTAGTGTTTGACATATACTATAGTTAACAGAGGAATTGCTAATGCGCTGAAAGGTATGCGAATACAATCCTATTCACAAACAGTATATGTGCCTGGTCGCTGTCACTTCAAACTTAGACGAGCGTCCAAATTATTATAAATTACTAACAATTTACAAATCCAACACAGCACAACTTAAAATATCGTGATCTCAAACACCTGGTACTCTAACAACAAGTTAAATGGTATCAGAACTCATCTTAGTCGAATATACTCTGAGAACGAGAGAGCCGTGCAAAAGCCCGCCCCCTATTAGGCAGACATAGAATCCTAATCCATGAATCATGAGTATGGGATGAGATACGGTAGGCATGTATTCGAACAAGATATAAAGCAATATGCGTATCGATCCACGTGCAGATACTTGCCTTGAATGAATATCTCTGCGCACTAACTTGCTCACACAAGAAATAACAATTATAGCTGGTTTGCTTACATTGGAGGAAGTTGGAGCTCTCCCATTATTAGACCACCTTTAATGCTGCATTTACAGCCATTGTAAGTGGAAAGATAAAACAATTGTTAGTATTCAGATAAAGTAAGATGACTAGTGCGATATCCTACTCTATTTTCTCGTTATTATCCACAATTTTTAATTACTTTTATAAAGCACCATTTAGAATTCTTATCTATATCAAAGATTACAATAACACCGAGCTTTTTCGTTCTGTGAGCTAGTATTATTTATCAGAACCTGCTCTAACGACTCTCTCAGTTAGTGTAGACCAAAATATTTACGGGGTCATGGCCAAAATTAAAGTGACACCGCGAGTTTAAGATTACAAATGAATGAGTAAAATAATATATTATTAATATAATGATATATTTAAATGATTGGAGTAATTAAGAAAGCATATAAATATATTGATTATAATATATTATGAGTAAGAATAGACAATATTTATGAAGTATTCTAGTAATTAAATTCCAGTTGCATATATATACTCACCGGAATTTAATTTAGTTGGTATTAATATTTGTTATGATAATCTTTTTCTTATATCTGTTAAGCATCACTCTCTTATGCTTACGAAGTTTCATGGGTTATAGAGAGTAAGAGCTACAAGTCTCGTGAGTATAAAGAATATAGCAAGTAGTAGCAATACAGATATCGTTCGAAAAAAATAAGCCTGCATACTCCCATGCCCCCGCTGATGTACCGATGAATTAGTGAAAGGACTTCTCACAGACAGAAAAGTGTAACCACCGTGAAAAGCTTCATGGGGACTCGCACATCTGACGCGAATCGACTATGTAATCAGTCAATGTAAGAGTGTGTTTCATCACTGTAGACCCATGCGGTGATATCCATGACTCCCTCTATTAGCACAAACCGCCCTCAGACACAATTCTGCGGCGTATGCCATGCACACTCTCATATCTCTCTCTCAGATGTATCTCTCACCCTATTTTCTCTACTAAACTCCAGAGACATTCAATCACCGACTCAAATCCACTTTCAACCAATATATATTATAATATATAATATATTAAATATATATTATTATATCTAAATAGGATCTTAGTTTTTGGTGCATATATATATTAATTGGTAGTAATAAATACATTTTCTAATGTGAGTTATGTGTACAGTTATATAATATGAGGACATTTGTAAAATAGGTTTTTAAAAAAATAACTGTTAATTTAGAATATAATAGTAATTATTTTTGGGTGAGGTGAGTATCAAGTAATATTAGGGAAGTGGCATTTAAAATATGTTAATATTATATATCGCACTCATCATATATATATCTAATAGAGAAATCATAACAGATCGCGAGAATGATGCATAAGCTATGATTATATATATGGGTGAAGCCACACCAGAGTACACTCTGTATCCTCTCTGGGTACGCGATTTATCTCTCCTTAGAGAGACCAGTGTGCCCAGACATTACATCAATCCTCTCGCTTATTTCAGCTAATAGATTAATATTTTGCTCATTTCTCATATCTCTGCTAAAAGACGCGCACAGTATTATCAGAGAGTATATTATACAATTATTGAGGAGATTAGTAGTGTCCCATAGCTGGAGCTGAATCACCTCGATTCGTCAGTTGATTGATATATACCCTGTAATAGTATTGCAATGATAAATCATCTCTCAAACCATCACGTGAGATCTATGCAATAGATTCAGAGAATATTATTGGTAGAACTAATATTCTGTATACTCTAATTAGTCTGAAAGATAGAGAGACTTTTCGTAAGGAGTAGAGAGAGAGAGGTGGTATAGTTTATATGCTATGATAGCATCTTATTACTTTATTGAATCATATATTGTAATTCTTTACCCTCTTACGACTTATTTATTTTTAAAGACTTATATTATTTTATATATATTATATTAAATTTTCAATGGATAAATATTATTTTGCTCTTTACATGTTTTGTCGATGTAAATATGAGAGAGAGTGCTCTGAAAAGGAGAGTGAAGTATTCGCTACCAGAAGACTAGTCTGGCATAAGATTAATTATATTAAAGAGTGTTTAAATTCGCTTTTTGTAATGCTCGCTGTTATATATATAAAGGGTAAATCTCTAGTTGATACCGTAAAACTACTTACTTACTCCCCAGGGCCTATATATAATTCATTTTATATAGTAATAGTATATAGAGTGATATTACTTACTGCGTACTATGATATAAAAATATCAATAATAAATTTTTTCACACTCTCTCCTCCTGATTATATATACTATTACTTACTAGAGTAGCTCACTCAGGTAGTTTGTATATATTCCTACCCTAATATCACTCATATAATTACCACATGAGATAAAAAATATATATATTTAAATCATATATTTATATCCTTTGCCAAACTTAATAAGTAACCCTCTACCTAATATATATATATATATAATTTAAACTCTTTTATATTTTTAAATATTTTTGCTAAAAAAATAAATACTTATTATCTAAAAGTGGATCAAAAACACTATAAAAAAAAGAACCTTATTCTATAAACCACTATTATATCTTTATTCTACTCATCTACCTCTTAATTAAATATATAAATAAATAAAATTAAAATGAGCCATCTTCCCTTAATTTACAGTGCATACTTATTACAAAGAGCCACAATAAATAATAATAACTAGGAGTAGTAGCGATGTGAAAAGCAATTTTAAAACCTCAAAAGTCCCTCTTCACAAATGGAGGAGGAGGATAGAAGCGGAATAAGAGGAGAACATTTAACATACTCTTCTTTAATTGTATAAAAACGTGGTGCGCGTTCTAATTAACTGTAGTTTGAGCATTTTGAAGAGAGACTGTGGATCTCAGAAGCAGCCGTCGTCGTTAATTGTGATATTACAAGAAATAGATATTCGCGAGGCGCGATCTCAATTATATGATCTCCAATACCTCTGAGATTCGTTGATTAACAACATAGAACACACCAGAACACGCGTACATCTTAAATCCGTGCAGGACGCGACACATGCGGTGATTATATATATCAATCATATTTCAGTTACTTGTATAAAAATATAAAATAATATTAAAATAATACTCATAAAATAAGAATAATAAATATAAGTTTTATACAAGTATAAATCTTACTACATTAAATTATATAATATAAATAACACTAAAAACTTCAATCAAATATTCCAGAATTGATAAAATCTTGAAAAATTTCATACCAGTAACTCCAAATTGTACTTTCTATACTTTAAATATTTCATTAGTTAATATCAAGATTGATTATAATCAGTAACAACCTATACTAATGGTTTGTTACTTTTAAAATTGCTTTGCATATATAGTTTGCTACTAAACGTATATAAGTCTTATAATATATTTAGAACAGCTCATGAATCGAAAGCTCGAGTATGTTATTATTTGTATAATTCTTAGTTTATTTAAAAGTAATATAATATTTTAATAAGTAGATTCCTGTCAACTATTTAAATTTTTTGTAAAAGTTTTAATTAATCTAATTTACTTAGCCTTGCTTTCGTAATTTTTGCCTCTTAATCCTCATTATGCGCAATTGCGGCGTTCTCATTTTTATAATAAGTATGCCTATTAATTAATAGCTTCATTGTCTATAATTCTTGCAAATTATTAATTGATGTTTCTCACATTAATTGGTAAGTTCACTAATATAATATATGTATAAATTTTATCTTTATTTTAGATGGAAAAATATTTATATTTATCTCAGGTAAATGCTATTATATATTATATATATTAATATATTATAATATTATAAAAATATATATATTATATATTTATAAATATATATATATTAATATTAATAAAATATATAAAATATATAATAATAATATATATAATAATATATAAATATATAGATATATATATATATATATATAATAATTATAGTATTAATATATATATATTATATTATATATATTATATATTTAAATATTATATATATAATATATATATATAATACTGCATGGATAAGAGTCTAAGATAAAAATTACTGGGAACATTCTATTTAAGTTCTCTTATAATTTATACATGATAATAAAGCGGTTGTTGTGTAATATATAAATATTGAGTGCTCCCGCATAAGATTAATGCAAGGACATGTTATCTAAGCAGTCGTATGAGTGAAGTGTACTGAACATGTGTCCGCGTTCACAATTCAGGTTTGGGCAT
>JABUQX010091025.1:0-22500 GCA_015478945.1 Trachelipus rathkii
GGTTCTTTGTAGCTTTCCAATTTATGAACTTTTACAAACTTGTGTAGTTGCGTATGTCTGTTCTACCATTTAAAATTTCAAGCATTTTGTAAATATTTTGGTTAATGTCTGTTCTTAAAATTGGAAGTTTTAATTGGTAGAAATGGTATCTAGACTACCTATTCTATGTATTGGTTATTTTCAGGCTATATGAGATAGAAATAATTGTTTTTTTCATTTCTCTGATATTGCAATTTTTAAAAAAGCAGAAAAAGAAATTTATGGTTAACCTAGATTTTTAATAGTGTATGTGTCTTATCGTTATTATATTCGTTAACGGTGTTTTTGTTATGAAAAGTTCTGTAGTATTAATTTGTTTGTTTTGTTTATTATTAGTCGTCTCTATTGTTAGGTGTGTAAATTTATTTCTCTAATTTTGCTTATTAGTTTGTTGCGTGAAGAGCGCTGGTGTTTAATAATAGAATTGACTTTTATACTTTGTCTTGTTAGCACTTAAAAACGTTAAAGATTATAGTAAATGTTCGTTGTGTTGTCCGTGTTGTCGAACATGGTTCGTTCATTGCTATGTGCCTGCGAGAGAGTTATTTTTTGCGTTGAGAATTGGCTTGCTGTGCCGCATAACAAGATCTTCGGTATGACTTGGGTGGGTCTTCTTAAGTAGTTTCTATTTATACACCTGCCACTAGTCTATTTCATTCCATAACTATTTGTAATGTGAAAAATTTATTATAGTCGTAGTGAAAAAGCTGTATATTTTATGTAAAGTTATAATTTTTTTATAAAACAGCAGTTTTCACCACCAACTAAAACATTTCTTGACCTTTCCCATTATATGAACTAAAGTACCTCATTAAATACTGAGTCTAGTAATAAAACTGTTTTTCATATTAAAAAATAAACGGTCTTCAACAATTTAATAAATTGCTCAACACCATGCTTTGGCTTTCTAATATTCTGCATATTCCAAATCATCTGTCTCCCGGCACACTCTAGCGCCTATAAAATAACTTATAATATTATAGATTCGTTCCCTCTTTTCATCTTCTCCTTGAATTCACTTTTTTGCATCATCTTCTATATGAGCGACTAGCGTAAGATACAAAATGCGCTCCGCTTTTTACTCCACTTTTATTTTTACTCTTCCAATATGCTGAAACATGCCGCTTAAACAACCACACTTTTCACTCATTCCCTAACATCTTGCTATATTCATCTAGAGAATTTACCCAAATAATTTCAAAGTTGTTAAAACTATTTAGGAAAATATCGTACTTTTTTTTAGTTCATCAAGTTCTAAAAACAAGAATTCTGTAACTACTATATTCCTCTTTCATCCAGTGAAAATATTAGTGTCAAGCGATCTAATTTTTTCTTCAACATAGCTCTTTTACATAATTTTTTATTTAAACTTAAACAAACAGGTTTTTTTACAACTAATATGTATAAAATATTATGGTACAATATAAAAAAAATATTCTATTGTTAAAGAAACCTCATTTCCCAACTTCGTTATAATAAACGTCAATTTAAACGACACCCATTATCACAACTTGTACCCTATTATCTCAAAGCTGCGGGCCAAATTAACAAAATTTATTCTATCTTCCTTCTCCTCATGTTGATAACTTATTACTCATATTAATATTCTTTGTGTAGGATTCTGTTCTCTTCTGCTTCAACACGCTCCAAATATAATACTTATTATTAGTCCCTTTTGTCCTCTACTTTTGCAAATTCATTCCGGTCCCAATCATTCACCTTTCTTTCTCCTCCACTTCTCAATAATACTTTCTTTCAGAGAAGCACTGGACATTTATTAAACTATTTTAAATCATGATTATACCTAAAATATTCCACTTTTTGAAATTCGGCAACTCGTTTTCACAAAAACATGAAAACCATTATTTTTCTAAAAAAATGCTGTGAAAATGACCGTTTAAAAAACTCAATTTTAAGTTTACAAATAATTTTCAAATGTTGAAATTTTAGCGAAAAATCGTTACTTTTAAGAGTTCTAAAATTTGTAATGTGAAAATTTTAAGAAAAAGCGTAATTTTAGAAGTTAAAATTTTTTATTAAGAAACAGGTTTTCACAACTAATGAAATATTTGGATATAAAAACAAATATTGAAATTTCATTAAAAAACGTCAATTTAAGACACCTAAAACTATTAATAAATTTCACTTTTCTGCTTTTTGAAATTGCATTTCAATGAAACACATTATATTTTCATAATGGCTCGGGAATACCCACGGGTTAGACCGCCCCCGGTTCAGAGAATCGAGGTGGTTCCCTTCGGCCCTCAGGCGGACTAGCGCGGGGGGATAAAATTCCCCCCCCCCCTTCGGGATGGTCCCTGAAACAACCAAGCTCTTGGTCCTTGGGTGTTCGCGGGAGTTTCCTGCGACCATCCCCTCTGGGGTATGAAACGTCTCACCCGTCCGTCCCCATCGGAGATTCTCGTGAGACCCCTATAAAAAGGATATATATCACCCCTTTTGCCATTGCTGCATAACAAAATTTGGCACAATCTGTGAAACAAATCGAGCTGCGTAAAGTCTTGCGCCATATATATATATATATATATATATATTATATATATATATATATATATATATATATATATATATATATATATATATATATATAATATATAATTATATATAAATAATATAAATTATTAATAATATTTCAATATATATATAAATTATATATAGTATATGTATTAATATATTATATAAATAGGAATAAATTACACACTATATGATATATATAATATACTATTATATATTATTAAATAGATAATAAATAAGTTTTACTTATAATATAATATATATATATATATAAAAGTTGCTTCACTAAATTTAAAATTAAACTTTCGTATTTTATCATTTTTCCTGCTCTTTTCAATATGAAATGTTTCGATATTTCAAATATTTCGATATTTCAAATGTACTCGATTCGGATACGTAAGAAAGTAAACATGAGTCTCTGAATAAAAAAATATATATAGTATGTATAAAATAATTTATATATAAGTAACTAATCATAGTGATATAATATATATAATTTTACAGAGTTATTTTTAAATGTAAAAATATGAATTTAGACCTTATCTTCCTATAAAGTAAAGATAGGTATTATTTATATTATAATACTAAAAACTAAAAGTGTTTCTTAATGTGGAGAATGGACGCACTGAAAAGAGAGTGGAAAATGAAAAGAGAAGATTTAGAAGAACAGAAGAAAGGAATTAGAGAAGAGAGCCAAGCAACACAAGAGCTTGCAACGAGGGATCAGAAGTTATTGAGTGCATGGAGAAGGAGATGGTCCTGAAGAGAACATATTGTTTCACGACTGATGTAAGAAACGTTATTTAGAAAAAATGGAGATTATACATTTGACCAAATTTTAGCAAATTTAAATGAAAATAAAGAAAAACTATATTAATTTTACTTAGGTGCAAAAAAATTTTAAACTTGATTCTTTTTGATATAACAAAAAGTTAAATAAATTAATAAATTAACAAAAATTGCATTTGAATTATAGATTATTATAATTAAAGGCTGGGTTACAGGCATTATAGACATTCGCCGAGTCGCTCGTATAAGTCAAGAAGGATGGATCCACACATGCACATTATCTTATATATAGGGCGTCAGCAGTTAGTGCGCTACTTGAGAGAGGTATATGAAGACTGCCACATATCATAGCACACTTCACAACTAACACGTTCTGAAGATGACTCGCAATAGGTTAACACTTCAGATTGTTAGCACTGAGGCATTATCCGCTAGTTTAATTTCCGTCTCATGATGTTGATAGCCTTATATCTCTCGTAAATATTTTCTTTATTGCTTCACGATATTCTTGAGTACTCCAGACCCTCTACAAATATTGAGAGAGTAATGCTCTATACATACTCCTTAATTCAACTCCCTATAGATTAACGTGGGCATTGTGTCTCCGTTTGTCGTGGTAGGTATGTTTTAGAACTGTAAAAAACTATAATATATAAGAGACAAAATAAAAGACGTATTATGATATAGGCTTAATATATATTAAAGACAATTTAATTATAAGACCGATGAATATAGTTAATATATATATAAGATTAATATATAATGTTAATATTAGGATGATTATAATAGTATGTTTAGTATAAGTTGATACAAATTCATTTGTCATTTTATGTCAAATTGTAGTATTGTCGCTATGCCTCTTATTACTACAATATTTTTATAGACCTTGTCGAGTTTCTTAGATAAAATATATAATAATAATTTGAGAGTCATCTAATATGTTTATATTTCTTCTTCAATCTCGAACATATAACTAATCTACACTTACTCACTCTATCTTCTTATGTTGCTTTACTTCATTCCTTATTTTTCTTCACTATAATATCTTATTTTATTCTTATCTCTCACTGATATTATATTAATTATAGCAGTATCTTGACTCTTATATATCTTTTATGGGTTGGATTAATATCTATATGTTTAATATATATATTTATTAATTGTTAATTATATTATCAGCAACTTTTATATTCTACTAGAGGTAAAATGAGTATCAAATTATGCATTAACGTTACTGCAAGAGACACATAATACAATCTTAGCACAGCAGAACAAGTTAGTTTAGATAATTATCCACATCACATTCTGATCTGCAATACAATATTGATATCATTAATACGATGTATTACCTATACCTAAATACTACAAAAATCTTATAACGTATTTAGTATATATGGCCTACCGGCAGAAGTTTTATACCGATTTATAATTATATCCTACTTGTATATGCAGTCATAATATTTTGATTACAGGTATGGCATTTTATTAAACCTCTCATATAACATACCGTTATCACAGAATCACACGTAAAAGAAATTAAATATATCCTTCAGACAATCGTAAGTTTATGGAAGCCAGATTCTTTCTTAGAAGTAGTGAAAATTTTTATCAGTTTATTATAAGATAGGTTAGAGAGTTTCTCTTACTTATTTAGCGGAATTTATATGAAGAATTCTATAATAAGTTCGTAAATGAAACATTCACTTATCGATATGAAGACTATCGAGTGATTATATAACTCAACTAGATGAAAATGGACAACTATATTTACAGGGCTTCAATTTTACACTGAATGATGGATAGGATAGCAATGGAATTGGCAGGGGAGTTGCACTACTCTATATTAAGAAAAAAGACACGTTTTAACTAAATTTAATTTTGGAGACATTAATCTTATTTTAGAATATACAGATAAAGAACAATACTTGATCTATATATATTTAGTATTATTTGGAGGTGAAGAGTATTTGTAATGGAGGAGAGAGAGGTGAGTGTTGGTGATGAGGGAGAGGATAGGAGTTTACGGTCCAATTAGGATTTTCAAGTGGTCAAGGTATTTTTCGTCTCTTTTCAATTTATATCTAATTCTCAATACACTCGTGTAACACATTACTATATAGAGATTTTCCTCTATATTAGAGATATTTTCACATCCTCAAACATATGTATCATCTTTTGTAAACACACTATAATGGAAGGAGAGTAGACTAACAATATTCCTATTCTGTACGAAATTATCCACACATTTCACTGAGTTTTTTGATTATTTACAAAACATTAACAAAGACTATTAAAATTGGGTATTGATACCAAATTTGAGATACATACGAGAGAAGCAGCTCACACATAAAATGTCATGCAATATATCTTCCCAGATGAGGAAGTTTAGGATATCAAACTCGATCAGAAGAGATGTATAGAATAAAAGGAGATAGTATTCTTTACGAGCCTGTTAACTCTGAATGCAGGGAGGTAACCCCTTATGTCTAACTAATAATAGTAGAGAGACAAAGTCCGAAAATGATATAGAAGGGAAGCGATACAGAGGTAGGGCTACAACTCCATTCGCTCTCTGTTTACGATAATCACTTATAATGCTTGGGCTAATAGTTAGAAACCCTTCTATCTCTTTTGTGATCTCACAAATGCATTATTGGGAGGAAAATTCTAATGCGGCCTACATATATGATCATACTGAAGTGGCTGTTCTTTTGGTGACCAACGAGATAGGTTTGACACTTAAGAGAAGGTTCGATAAATTCGCGAATTGCAACACCTCAAATATAGGACGGAACAAAACGAGCCGCCTTACTCATCAAGTCCACTGAAAGGGTGAAAACCCCCTATCCTGAGTGTAATAACTCAAAGGACTAGGACGACAGAACGAGGAATCCATGTTGGGTGACAGGGGAGTGTTCCATTTTGTCTAACTCTCATAGACGAGGTATATCATTACAGGAAGGTAGGAGGATAATTACTCAAAATGTGAGAGATTTGTTCAAAAGAGACATTGCTTTACGCAACTCGAAAGGACAAATTGGGCGATATATATATATCATAAAGGTGAGCGAAAGCCTCATTTACTTTTTGATTGAGATTGGAAGATAAATTATAAAAATATATAATTACGCTAATAAAATGATATGTTCGGATAAAACTTTATTTTTATATATATTTAAATTATATATAAAGCATACCATATATATTTGTATGAAAATGCTTCTCGATATTATATATAAAATCAATATAAATTTTAAACATCAAATGAGGGTACACTTAAAATAACTTAATCTGTTGCTACAGTCTCCTTAAAATATGATAAATTCAAGTATTTCATAATTTATCTTTTAAGCCTTAAGCGAAACTTCTTTGAAACACGATATCATTTTAAGTGACTGCTCTGAGTTATTTTATAGATTAAAGTATATTTTTTTAAAGCTTTTATTTATAATATAAATCACACATACTCCATATGGCTATTATTTCAATTATTTTTAAGTATATAATAAGATAAAATAGAATAACTTAATAAAAAGTTTATATAAATAATTAACATTTATGTATCAAATATTGGCCAAAACTGCTATAAAAGATTGTCAAACAAACATACCGCATTTCCCTCGTATTTTTCACACAGTTTTCAATATATTTTAGAGAATTAACTAGGTAATATATTGAACATAAGAGTCGCAACCAAACTCCTTATATACTTGATACGTTTTGCCAATAAATGACGTCATTTCGTCGTCGTCTCCGTATGCAAAGCAATTTTATTCTTTCTATTGAATAAGAGAAATTGAGTTGTAATTTCCTAAATAACACTTTAGATATATATTTTTCTATACCATGTAGCTATATTCATTTGGGTGTATTTCGTATCGTTTTTTAGAGGATTTTATCTAGGTAAAGAAAAGACATAAGCTCTAATTGATTCATTGTTACGCCTTTAAATTATGAAAAATTAGTTATATCACAATTTAGTAATCTGTAAACGCAGTATCTAATAGAACACTCTCTGAGAATATTTTTAATTTTCTTATTTAAAATCTTAAAATAATGGGTAGTACTGTGACCGTCTAGCACGCCGCATCTGGCCTAAGCTCTATATGTGTAATACATAACCCCTAAACGTATATAAGTATGTTTGTTTTCTTACCATATGCTACTAGAGCCTTCTAGGCGTATAAGCGAGCCAAAACAGTGGAGAGTACTGTACTGACATGGTGGAATATAAGTATATTACAATTATAATACACTATTCATTATATAATTAACTGTTTGGAACATCACGTACTACGATGTGAGATAGTAGACCGAGAGGGAAGTATTTAACGACTGTTTAGTAAATAAAGATTATTTACTATATGCTCTGTAAATGGACAGTATATTGAATAATATTTATCTAGGGTTCTTTTGAGTTTCTGAGTCGTGAGGCGTTATAGTGTCAATACATACTTAGCACGCTCATGTATATACTGCTATTGGGTCGCAGGAATTGAGAAATCTACTAAGCATGTGAAAATATCAGTAGTGAGGGTAATTTACAAAATTCTAATAAAATTTATAAATTGATATATTTTAATTTTTACTTAATATATTATATATATATATATAATTAATTATTATTATATTATATTATAATAAATATATATTATAATTATGTATATTATTAGAATATATAATATTATATATTATTATTTTATAATTAGTAGAGATATTTATTATTATTATATATATATAATATATTAATATATTATTATATATATATATTATAATTATATATATATTAATAAATTTATATGATATATACTAACATTAATTGATCATTAAAAGTAAATATAGTATTATTAATATTATGTATATAATGCTAATTTTTTAAGTTTAATATAGTATTATACTATATATGAATATATATATATATTATTTTATTAATTTATATATATTTTATTATATAACAATTCAATGTTTGTTTTATTAATATAACACATTCTATTATCCAACCTGAATTATAAAAAATGCTTAGCATAGTTACCCCTGTTACCTAAGAGCTCTGACACGTTCTCTTTCCGAAATATAATAGAACATCTCTGTCTGAATATTCAATCCTACATACAGACTGGTAAAATCTTTGAAAAATTTCGTTGCTTACCATGCTTGGGACAATTATACTCTTACTAATTATTTGGTGTGAAAATGGGCGCCTTCTTTAAAATCAATTACAAAATCAAGGATTTTGGGTTCACGGAACGGAGCGGATTAAAAAGCGCGAACTCGTTCTTATCACAGGAATTTCATATACACCAAAACGTAAGGCATAATACCTCAACGACAGAAATTAGTTATACTTGAGTAATATTAGCCTTTATTTGACAAAAAAAGTATTTAGCAATGAAGAGGCGAGTATCTGATTATTGTAAAAAACAAGACAAAGTAAGGGGTTCTGAGTACTGGTTTCATTATAGTTTTATGATTTCTTCACAGATAAAGCATGCTAATGTAAATGTCTGTCTTAAATACACATTAAATTTATTAGATATATCTCAATAGATAGGCAAATTAAGATATGAGACTTGGTATCAATTATGGTTTTATCGGCTTACATATAATAGTTTTATAGTACATCTTATTATAACTTATATCTGACGAGAAACACACAATACGTTATTACGTTAGGAGACACGTTATAACTCACATTGCTCAATTTAGTGCCGCTCTTTATCATAGTATACATAAACATTATAACGATGGGAGTAGTAATGAGCTATAAACAGACGTGCTCCTATAAATCTATATCATAAAAATTTAAATTAAATTTACCTTTTAGTTATTTAGTAATAACAAATTCAAAAAGAATACTTAGTGTGGAAAAACTTTTTTAAGATTCTTTTTCTGGGACCTCAATTATATTTTAACTTCGGGAAATAACATCACAGAAGGAAACCCATATTCTGGAATAAACGAGATTTTTTATTATTAAGCATTGGCTTAATATTCCATTATGATCATTAACGGAAAGTTCCAATAGAATATATAATAATTAATTTATAGATATATATGGTATATATATATATTAATATAATAAATACTAAATATAAATTAATATTATATATATATATTGATAAATAATAATATTATCCTAGTATATATATAAATATATATATTAATATATATATATTAGGAATCTCTTGTGTTTGAATAATGCGTGAGGTCGAGCCATTTTGTGTTCCTTTTTTTGTGACAATACGAATTTAAAAGATTTAATTCAAACTTTGTGAAAATGATTTTACTGTTTTAACATTGTTGCAACATTTTCGTTTGATATGTGATACGTAGAAGGTTTTGAAAACTATATAGAAAGAATGTGAAATAACGAAACAGTTTCCAGGGTAGTAACCTAGTAGAAAGCATCCTAAAGATGAAAGATTTGAACATTTCCTGGAAGCTAAAGCAAGGAATTGAATTATCCATATGTCGTGATTTGATTATTTATGGAACTTAAAATATTATCAATTTTTTACTTAAAGACAAACTATCTAGGTTAGGTTTAGGTTTACGGCAACGACAATCCATCTAGGCTAGGTCTAGGCTCTACTGCAACGACGATCTTCTGATTGGTCGAACTGTACGGGTTTTAAGTCTAGAGGTTACTGAATAAAGTTTTTGGTTAGGTATACTGAAGTAGGATAGTCCTAAACCTATCTAGTTAGGTCTAGGTTTAAGATAGGTCTAGATAGGTCGATACTCTACGTCTTCTTAAGTCTAGGTTATGATAAAGTTTGGTTAGGTACACACAGATTAATATATATCATATATATATAATATATAAATATAAATAAAAAAATATATGATATAATACTAAATTTATATTTATAAATAGATATCTATATATATATTAAGATATATATATTATGATGTATTTGTGTGTGGTGTGTGTGTATGTCGCATTAGTGAATGAATATGCCGCGATATTGACAAACATTGAAAGAGATATTGGAGAAAGGTGGATACGGATGCTGGGAAGATATTCTGGTGGAATAGGCTGAGTCAAGTGTATGACAGTAAACTAAGAAAAATACACATCATATAGACGTGAGCTAAAGTACGTTCTCCATATATTAACATCATATAGGCTCGGCAATAAAAGTACTTTACTCATAATCCAAAAAATATATTATAACTTACATTATCAATACTTCTCATTTCACTCACCTATATATATAATTATAACTATATTATATTATATTTGAAAATTGTATATAGAGCATACTTCGAATAAATATATATATTAGATAAATAATACTATATATATATAAATATATATAAGTAATAATATATATATAATAATACATATATTATATATATTATATGACCTTTTCTGTTTTTCGACTCCGTATTTTAGATATATTCTTATTTTTTTTTTTTAATATATTCCTAGTATATGACCTACAATCAATTTTAAGTGGTAATGGACATGATTCAAAAAATTTATATAGTTGACCTTTTACGTTTTTTATAAACGATCGATACAGTTTTAATTTTTTTTCGTTTTAACTAAAGGAAGGAATATCCAAGGGTAAACAGCAAAGAAGCAGGAGTCGAGGGTCTCTCGGACTTCCGGGGAACGACAGGTAGGACTAGTTTCCTCATACTCCGAGGGGTTTTCCGGAACCACCCTCAATTTGGTATTCGTGTCGCCGAGGTTTCTCCGCCCCTTGCCCTACGGGGTTGGAAACGTCCCCCCTCTGTCCCCCGTTGGCTCGAGCCTTTAATTTTAATTACATTTTTGTAATAGGCTTTATACGCTGATTCCAAATATGCATTTGATTTTGAAAGTGTCGTACCTTTCGAGATTATTGTTTCATTATGATTTTTTTTCACGAGTTTTTGTAATAAGCTGTTAAATAGCTGACTTGATTACAACTCAAATATGAATTGTTTTTCAGCTCAAGCTTTCGTACTTATTCACAAGTATATCATTTTGAAACAATATTTAACAAATGAGTACTCTTAATTCTTTTAAAAAAATATTAACAGACTTTGAACTTATAAATGATATCCCTTTAAATTGAAATTCATATGATTAGTAATCATATATAGCAAATATTATCTTATAAAAAAAACAAAACCAAAAAAAAATCAAATAGTCTGACGAGAGAGTTATCGTTAAAGACAGAAAAAGAATTTATATGATATATTCTAATAGTTACATTATATTATGATAGGTATTAATATATTATAAGAATAGCATTTCATCAGTATTTTCTAATCTATAAATTATATATATTATATATATATATATATATATTATAATAATAGAGAAGAGAGAGAGAAGAGAGAGGAGAGAGAGGAGAGAGAGAGAGAGAAGAGAGGAGAGAGAGATGAGATTCTGCTCTAAAGCCGACCCAAGCGACTCTACGCAAGAAACTTGACTAGTTCTCGCAATAAAAATCTACTGTTCACAAACTAAAATTATGCCTATATATATTATAATATATATATAAATATATATATATATATTATAATATATTATATATATATAGTATATATATATATAATATATAATATATAATTATATATTATATATAAATATATATACATATAAATATATATATATATATATATATACATAAAATAACTCATATGAGAATTAATATATATATAGATATATATATATGATATATGAGAAATTATTCAATAATATGAAAAAAAAGTAGCGTAGTTAAAATATAAATCCCGATTATTATGGTCTTTATAAGGTTACTGCAAAAATGAAAAGTAATGAGATTAAATAATTTGTTAGCAGGCGTTTCCCTCCAATGCGTATTTTATAAGTTTTATTATTATTTTATTGCTGCATCAATCAGTAAAGTTTACTCTCAGTGCTCAATAAGTATAATTACCCTTCGCAATAAGTTATTTAATTAATAGAGTAATTTTGTTATATTCAATATGTTAATCAATAAGCAAAAGAATATGGGTCATTTATGAAACTAGATGACAAAAGGTTGGGCTTTATTTTGCCTTTATATTAATATTCGCTAGTTTTACATATTAAAAACTTTTTGCTAGTTGTGAATGGAAAATTTGTTCCCAATATTTTGTAATTACAATTAATATTATGAAAGTTTATATCTGACAAGTATCGACTAATGAATTAAAGAGCATTTTGCATTTCCATGCCTTGCTAATTCAATAAGGTGCTAGCATTTTGGTAATATATGTCATATGACTAATGTATATATTATAATATATATTACTAAGATGAGTAACAAATTAACTAATATATAATAATATATACACATTATATATTAATAATATTATATATTATAACTTATCTGCATATATATATATATATAATATTTTATTATTAGCTTATTATTATATTATGAAATTTAGCTAATATATATTATTTATATTACAATAATATTAGAATATAAAATAACATATACTAATATATATATATATATTAAGTTATATATATCAATATATATATATAATATATATATATATATATATATATATATATATAGTGAGAGAGAGAGAGAGAAAGAGAGGAGAGAGTCCCGAATAGCTGACACCTGTGTCTAAACAGACTAGATAACGCTCACCAAAAAACTGAAAATTCCTGATTTTTGCAATTCAGCGAATATCTTTAATGCAGGAAACCAAAATATATTTTCACAATTATTAGTAACACCTAAATATTAGTAATTATTAAGTTAAATAAGTTGTTACGGGTAATACATCTTACGCCTGGCAGAATGCAGCATCAAGGGCACGATGCTGCCGAAGGCAACAGAAGCACGAGACAAACAAAAATTTTAATTTCTAACTTGTCAATCGAAAGAAATCATTTTCTTCAGAAAATTATCTGCGCATAAACCGCTTTGCTGGATGTAAATAACATCAGTTTTTCTGGATAACGAATCGTAAGATTTCGACAACCATACATATAACACTCTGATACGCTATCAGTATCAAAAATATATATAAGGTAATTAAAATATATATATACTCTATATATATATATTATATAATATATATATAATTATAATATAATATATATATATATACTTACAAATTATTATTATTATATAATAGTTATTATATATAATATACTCTATATATAAATATAAATTTATATAATAATATATATATATATATATATCTTTATATATCATAAATATAATATTATATATAATTATATAGATAATTATATATTCAACTGTTATGTTAGGCATTATGTTAGTCGTTAACAGTTAGGTTAGGTTTAGGAGAGATATATTATATAGGGTTTGTTTAATAATTAATCTTTCTTCTTTAAACAATTGTGCCTTCCATCACGTTTATAAATTGGTGTTAATTGAGGCTTTGTATATATTACTTCATTAAATCCTTCACTACCTGCTACCAAGTAACTCGGACTTATACAGTCCTACATTTACCTGATCCTTCATCATACACCTATGACTATCGTACATATAAATATATATATTATTTTCGTTACCAAAACTAGTATTTCAATGGAACGTTACGTACATTTTTCGTATTAATTACATATATATACTAAGCTTATACTTTTATTTAATCGGCTTTCCAGTTTATTTCTTCTTATATCTTATACCTGAGCATTATATTATAATGTTTCGCAGTGATTTCATATTTAGTATTATAACGTAGTTTTTAGACTACCAGGTGGTCACTATTCGCGACCATATAGTATTATATAGTCGAATTTATATTAAATTATTAAGTATATATAGATTAAGATATTAATCTAAACTGTTTTGTATTATATTATATAAAACATTTATTTAGAAATATAATATTTTGAAGATCATATTCAGTATTTAATAAAATTCTATATTTATATATTAATATAATTTATTAATTGCTTTTCTATAAAGAACCTATCATGATGATATATATAATATATATATATGATAATAATATATATATGAATATATTTGGTTAATATTAATATTTAATATAAAATAAAAATAACTATATATATAAATATTACTAACTGTTGGAAATTTTCATTAAAGATATATAAAATCCAAAAAATAAATATATATATAATATATAATATAATAAAATATTATATATATAGCATAATTATATATAAATATATATATTAAGTTATTGTAAAATATATATATATATATATAGATATATATATAATATAATATAATATATAAATAAGACCTATATATAATAATATATAAAAATCATTATATAAAAATATATTTATTAAATATATAAAAATATAGTAATCTTACAATTTAATATTAATTTTTAAACACATTTTTTATACGTGCTAATATTTATAATTATTATGTTTCAAGTATATGACATATGCAAGTTATTAGGTTTGAGTTTTTAAAGAACATTTATACCATCCGTTACTTCAAGAAAGATTGACCAAATACGCTCCCTATTTAAAACTTTGGTATTTTAATTAAGTTTCTATAAAAACCCCGGGCACATAGTAAACAGAAAGAGTAATCAAATGAACTAGAAATATTGATGAAAACTTATAGTAGTAGTAGTAATATAGAAACAGACACAGTTTTTTTTCAAATGCTGAAAATCCTCGCTAATTAAAAAAACGGTTCAATTTTAAGAAATCAAAACCAAACAAAATCACAACAACAACACCAAATATTTTCAAATGTTAAATTTTAGGAAAAAAACTTGTACTTTTAAGAGTTCTATAATTTATAATAAGTATTAAGTTAGTAGTTAGTTAGTAGTTAGTTAGTTAGTTGATGTTAGTAAGTAGTTAGTTTAATAATAGGGGTGGCTAGTAGGAAGTGATTAAGTTATAAGCAGTACAGTAGTAGTATGTAGTATAATTCAGTATCTTGTAGAAGTAGTAAAAATAGTGGTAACAAGTATGTTGTACGCTACTCAAGCGAATAATTATAGTAGTTAAGTAGAAAATGTATTTAGTAGTAAGATGAAAGTGCTGTTGGAATGTAAAGTGTGAATATTCTATTTTTTAAAAAGTAAATAGAAACCGAAGAGTCATCACATGATCTGACTACTGCAGTCAATAGAAAAACAGTTAGAAAATATAACATAGGCGTAGGTAAAATAACTATTTATTAAAGAAATTTATAAATATTATTTTACAAATATTATTATTTATTTTTATTTTATTTATTATTATTATTATTAATTATTATTTATTATTGAATAATAATTATTATTATCATTATTAATTGATTAATATTATTATTTATATTTATTAAATATAATTATTCATATTATATTATTATTAATAAGTTATTATTATTATATTATTATTATTATTATTATATTACATTAATTATTATTATTATTATTATTAATCTTTTATTAATATTATTATTATTCATTAATTATTAATATTTTTATTATTATAATCATTATTAAAACTAGGTCATATAAATATAAACGCAAATTATTAATTCCTTAAAAATGTATTACTGGTACAACTTTATTAAATATTAATTATTATTAGTATTATAATTTATTATATATTATTATAATTATTATTATGTATTATTATTATTATTATTATTATTATTATTATTATTATTATTAATTATTATTAAATTCAATTTATATTATATTTATAATTTATGATATATTTATATTTATTATACTTTTAATTTCTAATTATCATTATTTTAATATTACTATTAGAATTAATATTCACTGAGAGCGAAATAACAGTCAGGCATAGGTTGGATAATATTGTATGAAATTAAATGGATATATTAGGTTTATAATTGTATTATTATTATTATTATATTATTATTATTATTATTATTATTATTAAATTATATTATTATTATTAATATTATTGATTATTATATATTAATATTATTATTATTATTAATTAATATACTAATTTATTAAGTATTACTATTATCTTATTTATAGTTTTTTTTAGTAAAATATTACTCTTATTATGAATTTATTTATCTTACATATTTAATTATTATTATTATTATATTATTATATTATTATATTATTATTATTAATTCTATTGATTATGATATTATTATTATTCAAGATTCACTATATATTTTATGGGTAAAAGAGAGTTTATTATTTAATATATTTATATTTCTATTTATTATTTACATTTGTATGTACAGGTATCTTAATGAACATGAAATCATCAAGCGTAGGTAAAACACTATTTATAAAGAAATGTTATATATCCTTAATTATGACTCCTTCTTCCTTATTACACTATATTATTATTAATATTCATTATATAATTAAATTGTAATTACTTCGGGATTTAGTATTAATAATCACTAATATATGTCAATAATATTATGTTAAATTAATATTTATATTAATTATTAATTATTATTACTATAATATTAATTATATGTATTATTATATTATTATCAATAATTTTATTATTATTATTTATTAAATGTATATATTATTATTATTACAATTATTATTATGTCTTGAAAGACTTTAAGAAACCACGTCAAACTTACAATTAATCAAAGTATCACATTCTGATTATATCATAATTCACTATAATTCTTATTATTATGATTAATGATGACTATTGCGAATTATTATATTATTATTCATCATTTATTATCATTTATTATATATTATTATTATGTTATATATATTATGTTATATAAAATTAATATTGTAAAATATATTTAATTTATAATATTAAGATAGGAATGGATGGGATCCTATAGGAATTTTTTGCTAGGATAATGACGTAATTTTTAGTATTGCATTTACTGATTTTGACGTAATTATTTGATCATTTTAATGAACTGCTTTGAGTTTATTCCTTGAGCTCCAACTGCTCCACCAGCAATCCCAAGTGATAATGTTCCAGGTAAGAACAAGAATTAATTATTTTTAATTGCACGACATATATTTTTTATTTCGTTAAGCGAGCTTCTGAACAATTTAGGTTGACAAAAGGATATCATTTACAGAGAACGTAAGTTCTCAAATCATCAAAATAGAAAATAGTTTATATTTTAGTTTCACATTCTCACGCTCTTTTCTAGTAGCGGCCCAACGTGGAATAGCGTTGTCTCTGATTGATGCATTCAGCCCAGATGACATCAAGTGGTTTCAGAATAATCAGGCAGAAGTATTTTGTTACTATTAGTCTTGCCGGTGAATTTTAATGAAAAAGTAATATGAGGCTAAAAAAATAACCTTGCGATTACAATGATCATGCTTATATAATGTGAGATGTCTTTTAAGGCAATATTTTGGTCGCCTGTGATTCAGAGGAACGAAACATAGACAACAATGGGCCACCCTGTTTATCTTCACAAGCGACTTTGGCGAGGAATACTTCTATGTGAGAGGTTTTTAATAATACATATAAGTATATATATATATAAGCATATTATATTATATATATATATTATCAATGTAAATATAATACTAGTATAATATATATATACATAGTAAAATATATATATATATATATATATATATATATTTATATTATTATATATATATATATATATATAATATAATAATATATATATATATAATATATAATATATATATATATATATATATATATATACATATATAATATATAATATATTATAAATTATATATATATATATTATGGGGCTATTTATAAAGATGGTTGACTTCTTCGAAATTTACTCTTAAATGAAATTCTTAAAATATAATTCCTTATGATTTAGGGTAAATACATAGGTCAATACTGGATTGAAATGTATTTAATAATGAGTTATACCAGGAAAGTTGAAAAGAGAATTGCTATATATGGTTTTGGTTGTCGTTACTGCAGCTTAGAGGTTTTATAAAAAATGAATAAGGTTCTTACATACTTTTTCTTGTTGAGATAAATTTATGAATGTACGTAAAGGTTTTGTAGAGACTGCGCGGATAATAATATATTGGATATTTGATATGTTTTATATGATTTTATTTTTTGATACGGGGATGGGAGATTTCAGGCCCCTCTAATAATCATTCCCGCACGTCCCCCGCATATAAGCGGGGTGGCCTCCGCTCGCTATGCTCGGCGGGTCCGTGGTGGAGTTTTTTTTAAAATAAAAATACTCCAATAAATTATAGTGATAATCGAAAATAAAAGAAAAAAAATGAAGGAATTGAAATAATAAAAAAAATATACATTCAAAATTTATAATAATTTTTATATTTATATAATAATGATAATAATAATATAAATTAATAACTAAATAATAAATAATAAATAATAATAATGAATACTAATAATAATAATTTTAATGAATAATAATAATAATATAATATAATAATAATATATATTTACAAAATAATAATAAAATTAATAATAAATTGTTTAATTATTCTTATAATTCATAATGTTAAGATAATTTTATAAATTTTTATTAAGAAATTTCTCATAAATAAAGGGTCAATAATTCGATAGAATAATATATATGCAAATTAACGATAATAATATTTTTAATAGAAATTGAGCTCTTACAAATGAAGAAAATACTGCGATAATTCGTGTTTTTCTTATTCGAAAAATTTTCCCCCTAAATAAACAGAGTCAATCATCTTACACTATAATATAAATATATTATATAATAATTTATATGTAGAATATATATATATATATATAATATATACTAATATAATATACTATATATTATATTATTATAATATATAATGAGTAAGTTATTCTATATATTTAAAATTATAAATATAATATATATATGTAATAATATAATATATAACCATAGTATAAATATATATAACATCGTATATATAATATTATATAATTATATATATATATAATATATATATATATATAGATATTATAATATAAATTAATATACTATTACTGTACATATAACAGTATATATATACTAATTATATATATATATAGTATATATAATATATAGTATATAGAAATATATAAATAAAATTTTATATTTAATAAATATAATAGTATATAGGTATATATATATATACTATATATATATATATATAATTATATATACAATAAATAATATATTAAATATATGATTTGATATTATCATTATAATAAATATATTATATATTATATTATATAGATATAAATATATATATATATAGATAATATATATATATATAGTAATATTATATATATATATATAATATTATACTATAATTTAATTTGCCTGGTATCTGATTTTAATAGCTGTGGAATCGTTTAAGTGGAAGTTGTTGATTTATATGTTTAAATTTATAATAAATTATTGTATTATTTTAATAAACAATGAGTTGATGTAATTTTTTAAATCTTGTATAATAGTTTGTTTTTCTTTCGCAGCATTGGTCCAGACGGTTCCAGAGGAAAATAGAGGCCCATGAATCCGTCAATCCCACGAATTTGAAGAAGAGAAGAGAGAGAGAGAAACTAGAGAGAGAGAGAGAGAGAGAGAGAGAGAGGAGAGAGAGAGAGAGAGAGAAGAGAGAGAGAGAGAGAGAGAGAGAGAGAGAGAGAGAGAGAGAGAGGACTGACCACTCTAGTAATTAATTCTTCTGTTTGGTGAACCCGTCCAAGCGTCGAGTTCGCAAAAATGCGCCTGCTATCATATATCCAGATCTTCGCGTAATCCATGTCCAAGCTGCTACATCTCCATCGCTGAGTTCCCTCTAGCCCATTCCTCCAAAGGGAAAGACAGCCATCTTCAGAAGAAGATGAAGTCGTTGATCCTAATATAGTGTAGCTGTTCAGACAACCCCCCATATTTCCCAACCAAAAGAATCAACGACTTGATTCAGAGATTATTGGGTTCTCCAGCAAAGTCCCAAGATAGAGGCGTAAACTATTGACGCCGAGACTCTAGCATTGGAATTTGTTACATGAAAATGTGAAAGTCGCAAGTCACAGAAAACGTCACCACACTTTTTCAATTTTTTTCACCAGTAAAGATGTTATTTGCTTTTGCCACAATGCGACAGGTTTGTTTTTGGCACTTGGAATTGTCTGTAACCCCTGAGAGAGAGCCTCTTCATTACTACTCATCAAAGAAATCATCAAAGCTGTTGCTACTGATCATAACAGGTAAACATTTATCACTCCTCTTCCATTTGGCTCGATGTGGGTGTAGTCCTACAAAGATTGACATATAGCATAGCGTGAAGCTATTGCTTAAGTGCTTTGAAATAATGAATAATAAAACACAATTGGAAGTTCATCGAGGCAGTTTCAAAACCATGATGGCCTTGCCTGAATGAAACTTTTATCAAGGCGGTTGCTCTCACATAAGTTTTCCATGTTAAACCGAATTCTTCATGTCCCCCTAAAAAAAAGAATTTCTGGTGGGTCCCCCCGCCTCCGGGGGGAAAAAATAAAAACCCAACAGCAAGCATCCATTAAAGGATCCGCAAACACCTACAAAAGGACGAGAGTGGCCACAGCGGACCAAAGTCGATGTACAGGAGAACATATGATGTTCAAATCGGGCCTGTGTGAAGCCACCAGAAAACTATCGTTCCCTTCACTACACTAAAATAGACTCATGAAACAGTTTGCACATCGCTTCTAGATAAGGAGTCTTCAGCTTCAAACCGCATACTGCCATGGCTTATTTCCCTAAGCTGGTCTGTGAGGCAGTAGGCAAAGCACAGTGTCCATATCGGTCGGACCACTAAATAGAAAAATATAATCATTACTAAGTGCATAGAATTCGCAAGTCCCGAAGATTGACTTAAGTTACAGAAAAGCACCATTATGGAAACAGCTTTATTCGCAGTGGTTTCGGGCTCCCTTGGGAATCACAGGCTGAAAACTAATGAGTGAGCTTGTTGAGACATTTGTCAGGGAATTTCGGCAAAATGGCTGCAAGTAATGTCCCTAAAGTATTTACCCTTGATGCTTCATCTAGCTAAATTTTAAGAAACATTGGGAAAGGCGTGAGTAGAGTGAGTCTTTAGCGAGTATGTCACCCAGGAAATGCTGGACTTTGAACGCCCGCTATCCTAAGGATCCATATAACAAAAACATGCATTGGAGGGCCTATATTTTGGGGATCATTCGTGGAAAGCAACTTCGTGTATAATAAGCGTAAACGCAGAAAACTTCTCGCTTCTATACATATTTTAACTTTTGCTATGCGAAAAAAGCTAAGAATAAATATAAGGTTTTTCCTTTGACTATTTGTCGTTTTTTCCCTCAATTTTAATTAACCAAGAATGATTTTATATTCACATATTTTCTGCTTTTATTTATTGGTGCAAATTCGTGTGTGTAAGAAATAGTGACATCCCGATTTGTGCTTTGCACAGACACATTGGATTTGATGGACAGACAATATCAAAAAAGCCATTTTTCGATTCCGTTTTACCAGAGTAAAGTCGGAAGATGGTACAGCTTTTGCCCAAGACAAAAAATGTGTTACATAGTGAGATTATTTATCATTAACTATTAATTTTAAAATATTATTAATTATTATTATTATTATTATTATTATTATTATTATTATTATGTACTATTATGATTCTGTATTATTATTATATTTTTTCTTTTTAAAGTTAAATTAAAATTTTAAATTTAAATTTAAAATTTTTTAAATTAAATTGAATGAAATTTAATTACTTAAATTTAAATTCTAATAAAATATAAAAATAAATAAGTAGAAATTTATATTTATATTTCTATTTTCTATTTTTCTATATTCTATTTATATTTATGTTATTTAATTTTATATTACGTTAAGATGTCATATTTTATATATATTTATTATTTTTAACTTTATAAGTTATTAAATTTTAATATTTGAATATGCCAAATCGCCTATATAAATATTTCCTTTATCGTCATCGAAAAATCAGATTAATCAACTATATCATCATCACATTTTTTATCTAAATTTTCTGTATTTAAATTATTATCATATCATAAATTTTCTTTGTTTTTAGCATTTTTTATTTTTACATTTAATACTTATCATTTTAATTATTATATTAGTTGTTCAGTTGTTTTTTTATTATTATTATTATCAATTTATTATTATTTATTAAATAATTAATTAGTTATTATTAAATTAATATAATAATATATTATAATGATAATTATAATAATATTTAGAAATTTAATTAATATCATAATAAATGAATTTA
>JABUQX010091025.1:25000-27500 GCA_015478945.1 Trachelipus rathkii
AATCAATAATATAAATAAATAATAGATATAATAAAAAATAATAATATTATAAAATAATAATAATAATGATATTATAAATAATGAACAATGATGAATGATGATGATGAATGATTGATGATGATGATTGATGATGATGATGATGATGATGATATAAATTTAAATTTAAATTTAAATTTAAAATATAAATATAAATATAAATATAAATATACTTATATAAATATGTATAATAAAGATAATTTATTAATAGAAATTCGAAGAAGCTCAAAAAGTAAAATAGTAAATATAAATTTATATTTGATATTTAATTTATTATTTAAATTAAATTTAAAATTTAATTAAATTTAAATTTAAATTTAAATTTAAATTAAATTTAAATTAAATTTAAATTTAAATTTAAATTTAAAATTTAAATTAATAATAATAATAATAATAATAATAATAATAATAATAATAATAATAATATAATAATAATAATAATAATAATAATAATAATAATAATAAAATAATAATATAATAATTTTTATACTAATTATATTCACTTATGTAAACATTTTTTTGTCTTTTGGGCAACAACTGTTAATATTCTTATTTTCTTATACACAGAGGTATCAAAATAGCTAAGTATTTCCTCCCAAACTATTGATTGTGTGAACCAGTGTAGGATAATTCACAATTTACCAATGCCGATATAAAAAAAATTTGTGAATATAATCATTCTTGGTTACACAAACTAGAAAAAACGACAAATAGCTCAAACGTAGCATTTATTTATTCTTGGTTTATGCAATAGAGACGTTAAAATATTTAGAAGCGAGAAGTTTTTCTGGGTTTACGCTTGATACCGTTAAGTTGCTTTTCACGAATGAATCCAAAAATATAGCCTCCATCATGTTTTAGTTATATTGATCCTGGTAGCGCCGTTCAAAAGTCCAGAATATCCTGGTGAAATCACTCGCTAAGCTCCTCTACTCACGCCCACAATGTCTTAAATTTAGCTAGATGAGCATCAAGGGTAAATACTTTGAGGGACATACTGCAGCCCATTTTGCCGAAATTCCTGACCAATGTCTCAACAAGCTCCTCATAGTTTTCAGCCCTGTGATTCCCAAGGAAGCCACGAACCACTGCAATAAAGCTGTTCCAAGGTGCTTTTTCTGTCTTTAAGTCAGATTCTTCGGGAACTTGGGAATCTTATGCACTTTATGATATTTTTTATTGTGGTCCGAACGCAAGATCACTGTCTTTGCCCTGCCTCAGATCAGCTGAGGCGAAAAAGCCATTGCAAGATTGGGTGGAAGCTGTAAGACTCCTTATCTAGAGCGTTGTGCAAACTGTTTCATGAGTCCTGATTTTTATGTGCTAGTGAGGAAACGATAGTTTCTTCGGTGTGTTCAAGTCAGATCTCCGTTTGACCCATCATTGTTCCTCCTTACACTGAATCTGGCCCGCTGTGCCACTCTCGTCTTGGTAGTTTTTTGCGGAGGTCGTTGCCTGTCCCAGGACAAAGGTAACAGGAACTTTGTAAGAGCGCCTTGAAAATTCATGCAGGAAGGCATCATTTTGAAAACTCCGATAGACTTCCCAATTGTGTTTATTCATTATTTCAAAGCACTTAGCAATAGCTTCACGCTGCGTTGTTCATCTTGAGGCTACACAATGAGCCAATGGAAGAGGAGGATACATGTTTCCGTTATGAAGTAGCACAGCTGGAGATTCCTTGATAGGCAGTTAATGAAGAGGCATTCTCTCTCAGGGGTTACAGACAATTCCAAGTGCCAAAAACAAACCTGTCGCATTGTGGCAAAAGCAAATAACATCTTTACTGGTGAAAAAAATTGAAAAAGTGTGGTGACGTTTTTCTGTGACTTGCGACTTTCACATTTTCATGTAACAAATTCCAATGCTAGAGTCTCGGCGTCAATAGTTCGCCATTGGACTTTGGGAGACCAATATCTCTGATCAACGTCGTTGATGTCTTCTTGGTTGGGAAAATATGGGGGGTTGTCTGAACAGCTACACTATATTAGGATCAACGACTTCATCTTCTTCTGAAGATGGCTGTCTCCTTGAGGAATGGGTAGAGGGAACTCAGGAGAGTGTGGCACTTGGACAATGGATTACGGAAGATCTGGATATATGATAGCAGGCGCATTTTTGCGAACTCGACGCTTGGACGGGTTACCAACAGAATAGAATTAATTACTAGAGTGGTCAGTCCTCTCTCTCTCTCTCTCTCTCTCTCTCTCTCTCTCTCATCTCTCTCTCTCTCTCTCTCTCTCTCCTCTCTCTCTCTCTCTCTCTCTCTCTCTCTCTCTCTCTCTCTCTCTCTCCAAATTCGTGGGATTGCGAATTTCATGGCTCTATTTTCCCTCTGGACCTCTGGACCAAGCTGCGAAGAAAAAATATACTAACAAACTTTAAATGACTTTCACTCATTGTTTATTAAAATATAACTATATTATGATATATATTACGATTAATTTCAAACTTCACTTAAAGA
>JABUQX010091025.1:32500-35000 GCA_015478945.1 Trachelipus rathkii
GCATATTTGGAATCGCGGTATAAAGCTATTACAAAAATGTATTAAAATTAAAGGGCTCGAGCAACGGGGGACAGAGGGGGGACGTTTTCCATACCCCGTAGGGAAGGGGCGGAGAAACCCTCGCGACACCCAAATACCAAGGAGTGGTGGTTCCGGAAACCCTCGGAGTGCAGGAAATAGTCTACCCTGTCGTTCCCCGGAAGGCGAGAGACCCGACTCCTGCTATCTTTGCTGTTTACCCTTGGGATCAAACTTTTGTTTAAAAAAAAAATTAAAACTGACGGGTTGTAAAACGTAAAAGGTCCTATATATTTTTGATCATGTCATTACCACTTAAATTGATTGTTAGGATCATATACTAGAAATATATTAAAAAAAAAAAAAAAAATTCAAAACTGACGGAGTCGTAACGGAGAAGGTCATATATATATATATATATATATTATATATATATTATATATATATATATATTATAATATATTATATAATATAGATTATATATATTATTATTATTATATATATAATTAGTTATATAGGTGAACGAAGAAGTATTGAAAGTAATTAAATAATTTTTTGGATTATGTGTAAGTACTTTTTTTGCCCGCCTATTGGTATATTGGAAGAACGTATTTAAGCGGTCAATGAGTGTATTTCTAGTTACTGTTCTCATTGACTAGGCTATTCCCAAATATCTCCCACATCGTTCCACCTTCCTCCAAATATTTCTCTTTCAATGTTTTCAATTCGCATATTCCATTCACTAATGCGAATACACACACACCCACACCATATCATATTATATAAATATATAATATATATACATATTATATATAATATATATATATATATAATATATATATATATATATAATAATTATATATAATCTTGTGTGTACTAACCAACTTTAATATAACCTGACTTAGAAGACGTAAAAGAGTAGACTATCTAGACTATCTAAACCTAGACCGTAACTAGATGGATTGTCGTTGCCGTAAACTACACCTAGTGTCTAACCAAAGCTTATCATAACCAGACTTAAACGTACAGTTTTCGACCAATTAGAAAGGATCGTGTTGCGTAGAGGCCTAGACTGCTAGTGGATTGGTCGTTGCCGTAAACCTAAACTAACTAGATAGTATTCGTCTTTAAGTAAAAAATTGATAATATTTAAGTTTAATAAATAATCAACTCACGACTTATGGATAATTCCTTGCTATAGCTTCCAGGAAATGTTCAAATCTCTCATCTTTAGGATAGGTTACTAGGTTACTACCCTGGAAACTGTTTCGTTATTTCACATTCTTTCTTATAGTTTTCACAAACCTTCTTATCTACTATCAAAGGAAAATGTTGCAACAATGTTAAAACAGTAAAATCATTTTCACAAAGTTTGAATAAATCTTTTAAATTCGTATTGTTCACAAAAAAAAAGGAACACAAAATGGCTCGACCTCACGCATGAGTAAAAATTTATGGCGATTCCTATATATATATAATTATATCATTATAATATATATATTATATATATATATATTATATATATATAAGAACATATATATATATATATATATATATATATATATATATATATATATATTTGGAACGTTCCATTAATGCTCATAATGAATATAAGCCATGTTAAAAAATCTCGTTTATTCCCAAATGGGTTTCCTCGATATTTCGAAGTTAAATATCGATTTGAGGTCAGAAAGAATCTTAAGTTTATCCATATATATAATTATATATATAATATAATATATATCTATATATATTATATATATAGTATATATATAATATATAATTATATTATATAATATATATATATAATATAATTTCGTAGCCTAACCTAACTTAACCTAACTTACTTCTTACCTAACCTCATTTCACTCAAATATATATTTATATATTATAGAAGCTACCTGTGTAAACATTTTTTATCCGACCTCCGTTCGTGTATCCGTTAAGTACAATTGTCCATTATATAAAAATATATAAATATATCTTTATATATATTATATACTATTATATATATATATATATATATAATATATATATATATATATATATATATATAATATATATTTTATTATATATATATATATTATATATATTTATATATATATATTATATAATATATAATATATATTATATATATATATTATATTGATTATATTATATATTATTACTATTATTATATATATATATATATATATATATATATATATATGATATATATATATCATAATATATATATATATATATATATATATATATATATATATAGATACTATATATAATATATATATATTATATATATATATATACTATATATCAGGGGCGTATACAAGGGTAGGCAGGGTAGGAAAGTCATACACAATTATTTTTTAAGTTTTAAATAAAAGAAATTAAATGGTAAAGTATACTAATTTAAAAATAGAAATTTAAAATTGAAAAAAGAAGCTATTTTTTCTATAATTAAAGAAAAACACCACAAATAATA
>JABUQX010091026.1:0-12500 GCA_015478945.1 Trachelipus rathkii
ATATATAAATATAATTAATTATTAGTTAAATGTAAGGAATTTTGTATAATACTGCTTTTCTTCTTCAATTTTTAATTATAAAATAGCAAATAACATTAAACAGGTAAAAAAGTTTCATGTTCTTAAATGCCTCGCCTCCAAAAAGGATTTTCTCCATTGCTGACGCGCAAAGGTAACATTGGTGAATTATTTATAAATATAATAATAATAATAATAGATAATCCAATAATAATAATATAATAATAATAATAAGTAATATCATAATATAATAATAATATAAATATCAATAATATGATAATAATAATAATAATATAAATAGAGATGTGAGAATATTACACTCTTTACATTTGTAATATTTTTTTGTTTTAAATAAAGATGTTGCTATATCTCATGAAATATATTTTGGGTTAATTAATAATTGATATTGTATATAAATTGGTAATTATTTTATATTGGCAAATGTCTATCTTTATTATTTTTATAAAATACGATTTAATTGTATAATTCTTTATGTTTTGTTTTTAATGATTTTATGAATATATTTTTATATAATTGAGAAAATATATTAACTATTAAATAGAAAAATAGTTCTTATGTATTTTAATATTTTAGTATAATCTAATTAATGATAAATACATTTCATCTATATAATAGTGTGTCTTCGTTATTTCTTTTTAGGTTTTTTTGGAGATTATAGAGTCATTCCGATATTTTTCTGGATCGTTTTGGTGGAACTGTATTTTTTCAAAAGAGTTTAGAATATTGTTTGGATGTTTGAATAGGATGTAAAAATAAAATAATCTCAAGAATTGACAGTGAGTCTTTTTTATTACATCTCCTGCTATGGTCAATGTAGCAAGATTTCATTTTGACACACGGCGACAACTTGAACTGACGGATGATAATCGGTTCTACTATCTTCGTGATTTAGCTTCCGCGAGATGTGGTTTGTGTTGGTTGCGACTTACAAGACTAAGGATCGTAACGGAGACAGAGAAGGAAGTCATTCATACGTACCTGGAAATTCTGTGACTACAAGAGCCAATTGTTATAGCAATTCTTTGAGAGGTGACGTGCTTTGTCACTATAGACTCCAAATGCTCACAAACTATAAGGGACGTTAAAAGAGGTGGATGGAGGAAACGCTTTGCCAGGACTGTTTACATGGTGGACAGATTCAATAGAAGTAGCTGTGTAGTCAGGAATATTTATTTTCACACAAAAACAACATTTTACCGGTGGAATACTAAAGTTTTAAGTTAGAATTCCATCTTGTTGGTGCAGCATTTGGCATGCAATATACTATCAAACATGGGTTTTAAAAATATATATATGTAATAGGAACACCACTAGTGGCTTTTTCGTCACAGAAAGTGGTTAAATAGTTAAAGAAACATATGGGCACTAGATCTTTTACAAAAAATTCAACAAATTTTTACAATGGGTGAAGAGAAAAATCCATATTGCTATTAGAAAAGAGCTACTTATATAGAGTGTGAAAAGTGTGAAATAGATAAAATTTTAGAGACATTTATAATATATAAAGGATTATATTAAATTAATTTTTTGATTTAATGACATGAATTTTTTTTTTTTTTGTACGTGTTTTTTTTTTGTTTTTTTTTTAAAAAAGAAAGCTGAGCAAATGTGCTATTATAATAATAAATACAAAAATGTGTTTATTGTATTTATATTATATCGTTTTAGGTTCTGGATGGATAGTTTTTTTTTAAGATATAAATTATAGAAACTTATGCACCAATTGACAATTTAAGGATATTATAGAGTATTAGAATTAATTAAGTTTTTTTTTTATTTTAGCTGAGTATATATATGAATATAGAGAATTGTGATGAAAAGTTCAGAAGAGTTTATCACTCTCATCTCTAATTTCTACATAAGATAGTTAGAAGTATTAGAGCTATTTAAGTTGGTAATCTCAAAACAGCAGACATGGAAGGAATAAGAGCAACTAAGTATTTTCAAAGTAGAAAAGGTGTGGGTTATATCAGAGAAAAAGCGTAGACTCGTTAAGTATTAAATTTGGTTATACTGATTCAAATCAATGGCATCGATTTGTTAATATGTAAAAGAGCAAGGAGTTAGAGGCGATAAGAAAATGCACTGTGTGTGATTATTAAGGAGTTACCGGAGGGAAGGGAGATGTCATTGGTGGGAGATCAATTCAGCCGGAAAAGGGATAATCGCCTCAAGAGTGAGGGATTGAATCTTTGGCGCCAATTGATCGCCTCATTCTCTCAGTTCTTCCCCATCTCCTTTTCCCTTCTCGCGCGTAGATAAGTCTATTGACACAGAACAAAGGGCTACAAGCACTACATCGTTATATATATATATATAATAATAGTTAATATATATTTATATTATAGATATATAATATATATTTATTAGATAATATAGTATATAATTTATAATATATTACCTATATAGTAAGTGAAGGATAATAAATAGTTATTAACTTATACATTTATTTTATTATAAAGTATTATATAAGTACTTCTATACTACTATAATATATAGTATTAATAATAATATATATATATATATATATATATATATATGTGTTTTTACTTTATAATAATAAATAATTTATTAAATTACTTTTCATATATAGTTATATAACTAAGGATATGGACGGTAGTCGACGATATATTTTAAGGTGGTTTAGAAAATTTAGGTTATTATTGTTTTTTTTTACCCGTTTTTTTTGTTTAAACGCGCGGATGTTTTTTAGTGTGAAAGAGTTTGTTAAGAGCAGTCGTTTTTGATTTCTTTTTTGGAGTGAATTAGAAAATAATTTTTTTTTTCGCACATTTCAGAAATCCGTAGTCATTGAAAACAACCAAATTAATTCGGAAGTGAAAAGTTAAAATAGTTGGACACGGCCAGGCACGCCAGACAAGGTCAAAGCTTTGACAAGGTTCACCCAAGTGCGACCAAAGGGCACGAAGAGGTAACTGGCAAAAGTCACCAAGGTCCGGAAAGGGAGTCAAAGGGTCACCCAGAGAGAAGGTCCCAGATAAGGTCACAAAGGTCACGAAAGGTCAAATTGCCCAATGAAAAATACAGAAAATTCTTATATTTTTGATCTATAAAAGATTAGAAATTGTTTTCTTTGACGTAAAAAATAACAGAATTGTTATATTTAGCTACAGAAAAATTGAAATTTATTTTTACTGCTGTATATTTTAAAAATTATTCTACCTCAACCGAGATTAAAAACCACAAATTATAACAGAATTAAATTTGTTGGTATATAAGTTGATTGATTTCAACCAGTTAAAGTAATAGAACAATTTTTGAAGAACTATTGAAGACAGTTGAGAACAAATAAGTTACGCTTTGACAAGAATGAACAATAAGTTGACCTTCGTTAACAGATTTTTAAGAACACACGCCGACTAAAAAAGGGGATTTAGCTGTTTTCTTAATTAACTTAATTAACAGTGTAAGATTTGATACATAGAAAGCACAAAAGTATGTGATAAATATTTATTTAAATAATTTTGGAAAAGACAATTATTTTTGTATTTTTGAAAATGAACTTTAATTTTTTGTAATAATTTTTGAAGAAAATTATTTTTATTTGTGAACTTTGAAATTGTTTATTTTAATAGATATTTTTAAAGGTATATTAAATTTTTATTTTTTTAGATCAATGAAATTTTTTAATATGGTTTAATAACATAAAAGTTATTTTAATCTTTGAATCATGTAGAATCAAGTGATTTAATTTTATAAAATTTAATAGTGAAGATAATATCAGACACGGTTTTAAATTTAATTGTGAGGGTAATATTTTCCTTTGAACATAGAAATGTTTTTTGAAAAATATATGAAACAGTTTTTGATATATTTTTGAAAAACGGGTTTGAATATTTTTGAAACTTTGAAAAGTGTGTTCAAAATGTTAGTGTATGTTTTTATTTGAATAAACATATTTGTAAAAAATATTTTGAGACTTTTAGTTTTTATTTTTATTTTTTTAGAACAGTTATTAAATGCAATATCTGATAACTGAAGAATTTTGGATCATAATCTGAAGTGTTATGAGGATTTGTAATCGGTGAGAGTTGTTAACTTGATTAATAAGTTTACATGGCTATGTATTTGGAACATAGGTCTTTACTCTGTCTTTACAGTTATTTTCTACATTGTTATGTCCATTCTTGCTACTTTTTTTTATAATGAAGGTATAGCAGGACCCAGTTGACACTAATGGAGCTTAAGGAGGAGGCTGAGGGGATAAAAGGAACTTAGAAAATAATTGATGTGAAAGCACAGAGAAACAAGAGGGGATGAGGAGAATGGATGAATACAAACTAAAGAGAAATACAGAAGATGTAATAAGCAAGAAAGAACATGATGTAACAGAAGTAAGGACTACTGTGCGTACGGACGGACGGAAAACAGAAGAGAAAAAGAGCAAAACCCAAGATACGGAACCACCAAAAAATAGTGGGAATCTGCCTACAGTAGTGATTACTCCTCCTAACATGGATACAATGTGTTAATTACCTCAAATAGTGAAGCTGGGATTGGCATCAACGCAGGAATAATCAGAAATACAGCAAGATCCTAAGGTGCTCCAAAAGACGAAAGTTTTTGTATATTTTTACATATAACATTTAAAATGCAATCAGGGCCAATCCTCTTCAAATTAAATAGAAAAATTACCCTTACCTGGAATGGCAGCACAGAAATACTGTTAAATATAGATAGGAAGTTAGTGGCATTATGGGGGACAGACGCAGAAGTGATATCTAAATATCTGGTGAGACATAGTAAGACTCCGTGGGGACGCATGCAAAAATAACTTTCAACTATCCTTTAAATAGCAGGAGACATCTTAACCGTCAGGCTTGGAACACCCTTCCTCTTAATAGAATGCAACTGGATACAATCCATACCTCATATTGGACCCCTTATGGAGGGATATTATCCAAAACGCTGTGTGTGTATGCCCTACACTTCCCGAATTGCCCTTAAAGATTAAAATTGTAATGGAAGAAACACCAAGACCTCAAGTTATAGGGATGGAGACTATTACATTTGAGGATTATTCTTTCCAACGTTGTCAAGAGAAGATGACGAAACACGTTAGCCTAATATAACTTGAAAGACAGAAATAGAACTAAGTGTCTAAAGACTATCATTCGTATATCTGTAATTTCTCATCAGAGGCCCGCCGTAATTCTCAAAGATAATCAGCGTTACTCGATTTTGTGATATACAGACCTAGAGATTTCATTGATTCAATTGTCTGAAGACTTTTTGAACCAGAAAAAAACCGAGACTCTAATGTCTGTTTATTGAAACATTCATCTGGAATAAAGAGGAGACCACATGTAACTCTTACTGAATGTGCGAGATGTTGGACTTGAGAATTCTTTGGAAATATCAGTAGATAAACTCATTAGAGTATTGTGAGATCTTAAGAGTCTTTGGATTTACTTCTCACAGATAAAAAACCTTTAAATTATGACTAAGATTTTAGAGAAGAGGGTATGGAAGAGCTCAGAGATCTTAGAGACTTAGAGAAAAGTCTTAAAAGTTTGATTATATGACAGACTTGAGTCTTCCGGTAGAAATTTTGGAGAAACTCAGCCAAATAGAAGAAGGAGTTTGTATCCAAACGGAGAGGGCATAGAGCTGAAAAGATAGAAGCAAATGACAAGCTAGAGATTATAGGTAGCTAAAATACTGAACAGGAAGCATAATAATACTAAGACAAGTGAAGTTGATAAGAAAGAACTGACAAGAACCTTTCCTGAGGAAAAAGAAATCGACAGATGAGAAATGGAAGGATGAAAGGAATCGTGTTAATAATTTTAGGAAATAGAAAAAAGCCTTTCGACTAATAAGACTATAAGGGAGTAGTTAAGAAACTCTCTCAGCAAAGAGATAGTCCTATGGACTAATTTGCCTAAAATGTGAATCTGGTATTCAATCTCTAGGTGATTAGTTGGTTGGTAATAGCACAGTATTGCAGAGTATGTAAAAAGTTCCATGCCCGGGGTTCGACGTCTAATTTCAAGAATGCCCCTGTATGGATACCTAATGAAAATGGAAAATAATAATGGTAATGAACATATAGGATAAACCGCCACTGGAGTTTTGAGTATATGGTCAAGCGAAGAGTCTGGATGATAAAATGATTCAAATACAGCCATTAAATGCTTACAGAGAATGTGCGCAATGCGGCATCAAGGTAACGGTAGAGAAAACGGAAACAAGTAGCTTCATACTGATTTCCTAATAATATATTCATGCAGATCTGTATACTTAAAGAGAAATATAGCATGAATCATGAAGATGTTGGAGTAATGGAGAGAGAGGAAACGAAATTGATTTTTACACACAGGCTTCACAGAGACAATATCTTATGATTCAGGCATAGATATTTAGATGAGAAAAGTAATATAGACAGTATTAGAATAATACTTCAAGCTAAAGAAGGAGAGGTGATTATAAGAGACGTCTCTAGCTTATATATAGTGTAGGCATGATAGATATCGATCTAAATTTATATGAGGTGTAGAGATCGTTATTTCTATAGTTCAGATGTTTTTGATCTTACCACAGAAAAAGGTCAGAGAGTTTTGAAGTTGCGAGAGCCTATTAGATTATAAAGGGACCAACCTAGTCTTGATATGTCTGTATAGATTTGGAAATAGAGTATGAAAAGAGTAAGGAAGATTTAAGATGGTATCTGGAAGATAGATAGTATTATAGTGTCAAAAGGGATTCGGAATCAC
This sequence comes from Trachelipus rathkii, assembly GCA_015478945.1. NCBI lineage: Eukaryota > Metazoa > Arthropoda > Malacostraca > Isopoda > Trachelipodidae > Trachelipus > Trachelipus rathkii. The sequence goes on from JABUQX010091026.1 coordinate 6,777, forward strand.
AGATGATGTAGAATCGCTATAGTAGAACTTGATTTCTACGTCTTCTAAGCGCGCTACAACGAACAGTTAGGAGATATTGAATGAATTCGAGTTAAGCTTGATTTGAGTGTAGCTAAAACGGGAAAGTATTTTTTTTTTTGTGACGCTTGGAATGGTAATTTCTATGTAGGTACAACGTCCTTTCTTAGCTAACTTACGATGAGCAGTTATGTTGTTGTCATGGATTATATCTTAGAGTAAGGAGAAGTAACGTAATAGAAAGTTAAAAATCTTTGCCAATATGGAATATTTTTTCCCTCCTGGAGATCAAGATGAAGAAGATAATAAGAAAGAAGATTCTGAATGAATCATAGAAAGATTCAATAGGAATGAATATATTTAAAGTTTAAATACTCCCTAAGTAGGTAATTGTAAACGCAGTAAGGCTAATGAGGCTCTAGGAAAGCACAAGACACAGTGTAATGTTAATTAAGGTGGGTCTTCGCGCTGCGTATATGTGAAAGCTACAGGACGAGATTAATTAATAAGGCTCATTGGAGAAGCCTTACAAAGAGAGTTAGTTACTGAATGGCTGGATTGGAAGAAGCTACAAAAGGCAGAAATTATTAAAGGTCTCATTGAAGTGCCTAGCAGAAGATAGAATCATAAGAATTCGATTGTTCTTCAAGATCGCAGATATATTTTCTAAACTTCACTCCATTTAGGAGGAACTTATAAGCAGATGAGAAGATCGAAGTTCAATTGCTCTATTTGGTGAATTTATGATATGATAGACTGGACGGTGCTACAGTTTCGGGTTATTTTCTGCAGTCAAACTGAGAATAAGGGAGATTTAGAATTGGACAAGAAGTGTTTAATAACACTGGCTTGTTGCTTAGGAGCATTATATTAATTGCAAAAGTGTCGGCTGCTATGCGAGTTAGAAATAATGGTTATTTTGGAGTTATAGTTTAATCTAAAGTGACAAGCCCGTTGTTATTTATAAGACGAAAATAGATATCTAAGGGGAGAAGTCTCGCTACTTTTTAGATATTGATTTTGTGTGAACGGATGTTTTAATACAGTGCTATTGCTAAGAGAATAAGCCGTTAGGATCTACTGCTAATAGTAACCTGTCTGTTCATAACACATCTGTGCGATTAACAGTTTTGACGAAATTATATGTATCTAGAGAATTTATTCAGTTAATTTGAGCTCAAGAAGAAAGCCAGTTGGAAGTTTGTCCACTTCAGAAAGGAACTCTCAAAAGTCTCTTTTAGAAATTTTTATTTTTGGTTTTTATGGGATATACATGGGGAGGGGTGATTGTAGGCTTTCTTATGATGATGATGTCAGTTCCTGTGTGGTTTATAGAAGAAGTTTGAATGAATATAACCTCCACATGCATCCAAGATCATTTTAGACAATACTGTAATCGGTTCTTCCATCATCGTGTACCGTGGAAGACAATAGATAATGTTTAATGATGCGCATTCTAAAGCAGGGAGATATTAGTTAAGCTTGCTATTCGTATTAGTTCAACTCTCTATTGGTGGTGCCAAGAGATCTATCAATAAATTCTATGAGTCATGTTATAGTATATGATCTGAACTCTCTTCAGCGTCAAAGAGATGTATGCGCACTGCCCTCAATTAGGACGAGGATATTATTTACGTCATAGAAAGGAGTACGATTTTCACTAGTTGTGATTTAATAGATCTTACCGATTATTATCCTTTTTCAGAGTGGAAGTGAGGAAACACGAATTTAATGGCTTTGCCGATACTAAGTAAATGGGATTATATGTGCACAGGCAAGATTATATAATTATGGGCATCAACGTCAATGTCTATCTCATAGCATCCTTATGCTAAGGAGCATTCAAGTCGTGAGCGTATACATCAAATTATTGAGGACACTTATTGCCTCAAGTGTATTTAGATTGATGTCTTAATTCATATGGTATAGTAATTTAAAGGCTACATAACAGAAATTTGTGATAACTTATATGGAATCATCTTCTTTACTCAACGTGCAGATTTAGTAGATAATATAATTAAAGAGTTAATTGACTACTATCTTTCTTATACCATACCTCAGTTTTTATCAATAAGGTATTATAAGATTAGAAGAAGACTGGAATTTTCACGATTTCATCTAAGATATTGAACGGATGATAGAGTTTTGAGTCCGCTCCAAGCAAGTGTTAAGAAGAATAGCCAATCTATTATTATGGAATTCTTTTTCTCGTATTTTGCTTTTAGATATTATGTTGATTGTGTACTTATACTTGTGAACACAATAATAATATAGGCAGATTATACTTTATTAGATATGTAGTTGTTAGATAGTTTTTTGATATAAGTGGAAGGAAAGACACCAAAAAGCGATTAACTGAGCTCTTAGAGAAGAGCTTGTGAGTGCACATCAGTATTAAACAATCTTTTCCTAAGCTAGTTCCTAAACAGCATTCTTTCCTGGTAACCTGACGCTTGCGACTATGGAATTGAGAGAGATTTCTTTATACCAAATATATAGAATGGAGTGTCAGAACGAATGGCAAAAGAAAAATTGTACTTTGTTTTCAAAGAGTGTTTTAAGAAGCGCAGTGAACTAAATATGATTATCTATAGAAAAAGGAATGTTTTCGCTGTTGTCTTTTCACTACAGAAGTTAGAATAGAGTGTATGGATTAAACCCATCCCAATCACTACTATTAATGACAACCACCTGCTTTTGTTTTATATTTCCGTCACCAAACAACAAAACGGGACGCTAGCCGTTGGAAATTATTTGTTTAATAAGTTTTTCACCAACTATAAGTATAGAAGAAAAAAATATAGCGCCCGACTGTATATTTGAGTTAGGCATCAGCAAAAGCTCCAAACCGTTTTATTTCTTTAAAGGAGACCAGAACCGATGTTACGCCAAAGAAAAGATTTTTTGATTTTAACGAAAAGAAACTTTTAATGGGAAACAAAAAATTGCCCTAGATTGAAAGATTTAGTTTAAGTGGGCTAAGAAAACCCCAAGATAATCGACACATTTTCCATAAGAAAGTGTGTAACTTATCACTAGAAAGGAAACTTAATGTATCACAGTAACAGATAGCATGATTCTACTCAGTTATGATCATTGCATTCTTACTGGAAGTGGGCATGGAGGAAAGCAAGGACTGAAAACGAGTTAGAGAGAGGATACGTTTTTCTATTTAAGTAGTTAAGTAAGGAGTACTGGTTCGCAGGTGCGTGTCTTTGTGCTAAGGTGTAAGGTGCTAGACTCAAGCGAATCAACAGATGGCTCTTCTTATAGACTACCGTTTTCTAGAAGTAAGCACGTGGATAGTAATAGGTAACCTTCCCATCTTCATTTCAGGAGCCAAACCATTCTTCGTCTTCAGAGATGTTTTGACTCGTGATACTGCAATTTAGTCGCATTGTAAGAAAGAACGGCCAAGAATTTGCTCAGCTTTACAAGAACAAGAGTAATATGCCGGATTCGAGCCGAATTTCTAGGCCTCGACAAATGCCAGAATTTACGTCAGACGCGTGCTCACAGAGCTATGTAAAGGCTTGAAGGATTCAAAAAGTTAAATATTCTGCCTACAAACAAGTCAAAATGGTGATTAGTTTGAAGAGATTGATGCAACAGTTCGAAATTTCCTCCGTCATTTTGTAAAGGATAATCATAGAGATTGGTCAGTACTTATCTTTTGCTCAAAAAGCAATTAATACTTCGTATAAAGAATCGAATTGGACTTCTCGCACATTTCGTCTGCTGGATATAAAAGAGACTTCTACGAGAGCTGATTATGTTCTCGCATTTCAAAATTAATCGGAAAATAAGAAAATTCATATAGATGAGGTAGATGTCGTAGTGGAAAGATGGAAGAATAGAGAGACTAGCTAGAGAGAATCTGAAAGGAACAATTAAAGTATTGGAACAACACATAACATGCACAGGTCATAGAGAATTGGAAAGTGGCGATTATGTTTTGTATTGTAATATGCTGTAAAGACGTTGAAACCAGAAACAAAGTTTATAGGGTTGAACAAAAGATTTGGATAGGTCCTTTTTTATGTATGAAATCAATAAGGAGCAAATAGCTTAAATGTTTCTTTTAAATTCAATGAGTTAGTGCCGCTACCAAGGAGTAGTGAAAACTTAATTTTCTTCAGATAAATGATGTCTTTGAATATAAAGATGGATCAGCAAAAGAAAAATTTATAGATTATTAAATAGTTTATATAAATCACCTATAAGCTTATATTGTCGCGAATCCTATGAAATTCAGTGCTATGTTCTTATAAAAGGATTATTTTTTTTAAAGTAGCATTTTCTTATTTTCTTCACGAAGAAGTAGTACTGAAGGAAGGAGGAGATAATAGTCGGAGGTGGAGGGAACAAAGAACCTAAAGAAGTTCAGCAAGCTCTTCGAGAACTTCTTTGAAAAGCCTGAAGCAAAAGTTCCATATGATCCATGTAGTTAAGGAGTCATATGCCACAAGGTCGTTATAACCTGAAAATGGATTAGATATAAATGCGTCAAACCAAGGTAGAAGTCAAGTCAAATAAATCGAAGCCTGACGAAATTAAGTGATGTGAACAGAGAAAAAATGGACATGCCAGAAAAGGAAGATAATGTTGGTGGTTTATTAACCATATTTTATATGACTAAACTAAAGCTAACGGCATCGAACCTGGTAAACTGAATGGTATTGATCAATCTTCGACTATCATACAATTCAATTATCTTACCAGAAAAGTATGAATGGAAGGGTTCGATTTTGGCTAGGGAATTGAAGTAAATATTCAATTTCCATCGTTTATCTGCGTTTTCGGCCATATTCCAGACATTTTTGAGTTGAAAGCCAAAACACTTTCCGAAATGACTTGAAACTAACTTGAACTATGAAAAGATGAATCTATTTATCTAAGAAAAATGCCTACAACCAAACCCCAAGGAACAATTCCTGAAAACCTTGGTGGAGATGCACCGTTTAATTTAGATCATTTATTTATATATACCCAACAGCTTGCCTCCGGGAACGGGAGAAATTAAAAAATAATTACATTCTTTTTGATTTTTTTTAGTAGACCAACAATAGATTCTATAAAAATTTCATATTGTGAATAATTAATCGCACTTTATCAAAAAAAAGAAAAATAATAATAAAGCAAAAGTAATAAATGCGATAACTTATTTATTCATTTCTTTCCAGTTTCCTTACTTGCAACTTTATTTAACATTATTTTCCTTTAGATACATAATGCCAGAGATAATGGCACATCTACTATTAATACTAAATTTTTACATTTTATATTGCAGGGTGACAGTGGAGGTCCACTGGTGCTTCAGGTTCGCAAAAAGGCGTCCCCTGTTCTGTGCGAACACACAATTGCAGGTATTGTGAACTTCGGTCCAGGATGTGAAAAATTGAACGTTTATGCAAGAGTTTCCTCATATTTGGATTGGATTACAGGTTATATTGCTCCAAAACTTATCCCTAAACCAGTGAAGTATTGCGAAGAATGAAATGAAGAAGAATCACATACAAAAGCGACAACACAAACATTCGATGCTCTCCTAACTTTTCAACGAACTTGATATGTAATTTTATCTGCCATTGATATATGTGGTAAACCAAGCCCGAATAACGAACATTCACCTGTAAATTATGAAATATCTCGTTTTTCTATGAGTATTTTTTAACTTCTTTTCCTTATAAAAACTATAGCCCAATG
>JABUQX010091026.1:17500-23811 GCA_015478945.1 Trachelipus rathkii
CCTTAACATAAACAAAAAAATGTCTTGGAAACCTCACAATCACAATAGGTTGCTAGCAGGGTTGTGGAGTCGGAGTCGGGTCGCGAGTGGGAGTCAGTAGTTTTGAAGAGAGTGGAGTCCGAGTCGGAGTCGGCAATTTTGAAAAAGGTGGAGTCGGAGTCGGTATTTTGAAGAAGGTGGAGTCCGGAGTCAGAGTCGAGTTGATATTTTCAAGAGTCGGTTAATTTTTCAAAAGAGTGGAGTCGGAGTCGAGTCGGCAATTTTCAAAAAGCGGTGGAGTCGGAGTCGGAGTCAGTAATTTTGAAGAGGTCGGAGTCAGAGTCGAAGTCGGAGTCGGTAATTTTGAAGAGGGTAAAGTCGGAGTCGGAGTCGGAAGTCAAATTTTTGAACCGACTCCACAACCCTGGGTTGCTAGGGCGGCCTCAAAGAAAATGGGAGTTCTGTTTAGACCTGCGAGACTTTTTTTCCTCTCTCAGTTGCTCCAGATATACAAGGGCCTCACCGCCCTTTTTATGGACATACTTGCTCTCATATCTGGGGGGGGGCTCGGTTTCTCACCCGGCTTTTGAGATAGGGTCGAGTCCAAAAGGCCAAAAGACTTATAAACTTGTTCTGTACTTTCCAGTTCACTTGACCCTCTACTCTATCCGGCGGATGTTGGTGCTTTATCTCTTTTCTATAGGTACACCGCAGCGGCAGGTGCTCGAGGGAGCTTATCACTCGCGTAACCTCCACCTTTACGTCGCCCCTCGTAGCACTAGGGGTGCTGTGTCTGCACATCAGTTTTGTGTTGATATTGGTAACTCAGGCTAGTTCGCTGTGGTGCATCCTTCTTTCCTTTCCTGCCAAATCTGTTCTGTGGAATTCTCTTCCATCTTCTGTGTTTCCTGCTGAATTTAATCTCCCACTTCAAAGCCTGCGTCTGTGTTTATCTGCGTAATTTACTTTAGTTGTTAACTTCTGAGGCGTGCAAACACCCCCCTCCTTGAATAGGGTTTGCCCGTGAGTGGTGGTGAACCAACCCGTAATATATCATATATATTTATATATACTATATATATTATATATATACTATATATAATATATATATATATATTATATTATATATATATATACTATATATATATATATATATATATATATATATATACTATATTATATATATATATATATATATATATATATATAATATATTAACTAATACATATAAAAGGTTTAAGTGTTGTCTCAGAAATTTATTTCGTACGTAAATTTGTTCTAGGATAAAGTTTTGTTCATTGTGTTTGTTGTGGGTGGCGCTTTGTGCTTACTGAACATTCACTTGGTTATGCTGAGTTACTATTTAATCCTTCTGCTTTGCAATTTTTGTGTCCATATTTTTTCTAATATTGCTGAAAATCATATTGTTTAACTTGTGTCACTACCTATGAAACTCTCTTCGATTTCTATTTTTATTACTCTTTTAAAACTAGTGTAATTTTGACGTAGCAAAAACGAATAAACTTGTCTTTAAAGCTTAAAATCTAAAAATAATTTCATACCTGAGAAAACTTGCTGCTTGGGATTTCTTGAGGAACTTTTTGTACTCCTCCTCTGTCCTTGATAGTTACCACATTTCCATATTATTAACATACTAATCCTATCACTAAAATAAGGAGCGCACCATGCGTACCATCACAACTGAAATAAAAATATTGAGCATGTCATGTATGCAATTGGTTGTTTTCAATCACCACACACACAAATATAAATATATATCACTATATATATATTATATATATCATATATATATATATTAGCCTATATATTATATACTATATTATATATATATATATATATATATATATATATATACTATATATATATTCATATGTAATAATAATATATATATTATATATATTATATATATATATATTATATATAATAATATATATATATATATATACTATATATATATATATATATATATACTAACTATATATATATATATCATTATAAATATATATTATATTATGTATATATACTAAATATATACTATCATATTATGTATATATATATAATATATAATATAACACATATATATAATATCATATATATATCATATATATATATATATATATATATATATATATATACTATATATATATATATATATATATATATATATATATATATATATATACCTGGATCTATATACTGAAAACAAAAAAATAAAATAATTATATTTAATCCATATATATGTATATATATATATATATATATATACTATATATAAATATATATATATATATATATACTATATACTATATATATATATAATATATACTAGTATATATATATATATATATATAATATGATACTACTCACTATATATATATAATAATATTATATATATATATAAATATACCCTATATATTTATATATATACTATATAGATATACCTATATATATACTATATATAATAATATATATATATATACTATATATAGATATTTATATATATATATATATATATATATATATTATACTCATATATATATATATATATATATAGTATATATATCAGTGGCGGCTCCTGCCTTCGTTTCATGTTTGTGCAACGACCACTTTTTTTCTATATCAACGTTATTTTGTTTTTTAATTATTTGTCAGAAAATTTCACATATATATATATATATAGTATACTATATATATATAATATATACTATATATATATACTAATAATATTATATATTATATTATATTATTATATATATATATACTAATATAATATATATATATATATTATATATATATATATAATATATATATATATATATATATATTATATATATATATATATTACAGGGCTGCGGAGTCGGAGTCGAGTCGTGGAGTCGGAGCCGTGGAGTCGTGCAATTTTCCGGAGTCGGAGTCCGGAGTCGAGAGAACTCTGTGCAAGTGGAGTCGAAGTCGGAGTCGGAAGATTCCCCTGTGGTAAGTGGAGTCGAGTCGGAGTCGGAGTCGAAGATTCCCTGTGTTAAGTGGAGTCGGAAGTCGAGTCGAGTCGAAAATTTAGAAAGACCACTATTATTATTATTATTATCATTATTATTATTTTAATTATTATTATTAATTATTATTATTATTATTATTTTATTATTATTATTATTATTATTATTATTATTATTATTATTATTATTATAAAAGTTTTTGATTTTATTTCCAACGTTTCTAAATATTTATTTTTTGTACATAATTTATTTCTTTAAAATAATCTTGAAAATAATATACCCAGGAGAAGAAAGATATATTTACATAGATTTCCCGACGCGTTTCGTCTCTACACTTGAGACTTTCAGAGGATTATTTTGTGAAGAAAACTTAGTACAGAAATTGACATTTTACAATAGAAGAAAAAATAAAACTAAAGTAGTGAATTCTAGTACATAAAATTTTATGTTAAGGTCTGGTTGCGTGTTTTGATCTAGAAGGCTCCGCAATTTTAAGTTCCTGGACTTCACACGAATCCGTATAAATATTTGTGAAGTGTTTAGACAAATATTCACTAAATAGTTGACTCTGACCATCCTGTCGCAGTATTTGGAAATGTTCAAAGATTTTGCTGGGACTCTGTGAAGAGATGTTGATATGCCCTGTCCTACAATCTATTCTTCGTGTAACCAATTATATTTCACGTACAGTCTAACTCAGGCAGTTAAATTGGTACACAACGTGATGGTTGTCAAGCAAAGCATTCTCTTGTGCTAAAGGAAGAATGCAGTTGTTTGGACTTATGGTTTAGTCCTGACTTTAATTTTTGAGGTGTCTTTTGTTTTGAGGTGAAGAATTCAAATATCACGCAAAGGCAACTTCCATCCCTTCATTGACAAATCCATTGAAAGTTGTGATGAAAAAGTTATCGAATTTTTCTGATTATTTTTTTTCTTATGCTATATTTTGTAAGGGTTTTTATTAATTAAATTTTTCAACTGAATTATTGTGGATGATCACAGTTAGTTATAAATTTTACTTAATGGGCAAATTTCTTCATCAAAAGTTTTCCAAGTTGAACTAGGTTGTATGCTCTGTAAACTAAAATTTTTACGATGATTCTTTGTAAATAGTGCCGGTGAATAGAATTCCATAGTTCAATATACAGACCATTAAAAAAAACAAGTGGTTTGGACATGTATGCCTGTAGATAATGAGCAGTCAGAATTAACATTGATTTTGATGTCAAAACAGATAGCATTAAAAACAAAAAATTTTAAACCCTTTACTCAATTTATCTAATGTGAATTTTAAGCATGACAAACAACTCTTGAATTCTATTGATGAACTGATGATGATCTATGTTCCTAAAATAGTGAGGGTGTGTCGAACATACTTATGTAGACATACGGGGGTTAAAGTTTGTTTGTTTTCAGCGAAGATTTTTGTTTTTCCAGATTGGATATATAGAAGTCCGCAAATGTAGGTCCAAGTGGTCAGCCCATCGACAGTCCATCAGTTTGTAGATATATGTTTTCTTTCAATTTAAAAATGAAATTAACAACAAATTAAATAAAAGGTTCCTTATATGTTGTTTTGATATAATCTGGTGGGGTAGGTTATTTGAGTGAAACACTTTCGTTAATTATTATGTCCATCGTATCAAGAACCGGTACATTTATGAAAAAAGATTCAACATCAAGTGAGGCGAATATATTACTGGCTTCAAGTTTTAAGTTGATAATTTACATAATGTTTCATTATTTTGATTTAACTATGAAAAGAGTTATTAAGATATGGTTGGATAATGCTGTTCATATTGGGCAATTTCGGGTGTAACCGTTCCGCACATAGATCTTACAGGTCTCAAAGGTGAAATTTTCTGAGTTTTTTGTGTATTTTAGTGCCAATCATATATATATATATTATATATATATAATATATATATATATATAATATTAATATATATATATATAATATATATATATATATTAATATATATTATATATATATATATATATCTCCATATATATATATATATATATAATATATAATATATATATACTATATACTAATATACTATATACTATATATATATATATACTATTAATATATATATATATATATATATATATTATATATATATATATAATATTATACTATATAATATATATTCCCATCCTAAATAATAAAATCCAGTTCTTTTATTTTGTCCAGAAATTCTTTGTTTTTTATTTCATAAGCGATTCTCTTAAATGCTATTATTATTTATTATTATTATTATTTATTATTATTATTATTATTATTATATTATGTATTATTATTATTATTAATTATTATTATTATTATTATTATTATTATTATTATTATATTATTATTATTATTATTATTATATTTTTATTTTATTATTATTATTATTATTATTATTATTATATTATTATTTATTATTATTATTATTATTATATTATTATTATAATTATTATTATTATTGAAACTGGAAGTATTAAAACTTTATTTTATATGGCTGTTTTATAATAAAAATAAAAATAATTTGCATTATATTTACGTTATACATTATACATTTGTTTTCGAAACTGAAATATATTTCTTTGTCATTTGTTGCGCCTGCCCTCCTCCACGTCTTTACGGTTACTTTACCGTATAGCCATTAATGAGATTAGATTCCAATTGCAAAAGTGGCTATATTTTTTTATTCTGAAAAGCAAGCAAAAAAGGAAAAAAAAAATTGTTGAAACAAAAAATGTTCTTAATGTACCTCTGTAAGCTCTAATCTGAGTCAGAGTCGAATTTTGAAATTTTGACTGCTGGGTCGGGAGTAGGAGTCGTGAGTCAGGAGTCGAAAAATTTTTTGTTTTAAGTGGAGTCGGAGTCCACGGAGTCGGAGTCGAAATTTTGTTTAAGTGGAAGTCGGAGTCGGAGTCGGAGTCACGGAGTCGAAAATTTTTGTTTAAGTGGAGTCGGAGTCGGAGTCGGAGTCGAAAATCCAAATTTGAATTTAGGAGTGTGAGTCGGAGTCGGAGTCGAAAAATTTATTTATTACGACTCCGCAGCCCTGTATATATAATATATATATATATATATATATATATATATATATATATATTATAATATATTATACATATATATATATACTATATATATATATATATTATATATAATATATATATATATAATATATATATAATATATATATATATATATATATATATATAAATATATATTTATATATATTAAACTAATAATAATATATATATATCTATATAATATATATATATTTATATATATATAAATATATATATATATATAATCTATATATA